>JACAXG010000017.1:9873695-9968867 GCA_018881555.1 Amblyornis subalaris
CTTCCCTTCCCTTCCCTTCCCTTCCCTTCCCTTCCCTTCCCTTCCCTTCCCTTCCCTCTTTTTTTGTTTTGGATTTCGAGTTTTATGGTTTGTTTTCTCCTATGGCGGGTGTGTGATGTGGTCACTTGGTCACATTTCAAAGAAATATTAGGTATAGTATATACCTATATTTTAAACATTATGGTTAGATTTTACAGTTATTTATTCTAATAATGATAAACCAGAAAGAGAGACCCAGAAGTCYAATTAAAGTAAACTTAAATACAGAAAACTTCTTATGAATAGTTTATTGAATTCCTTTGGGAGAAAAAAAAAGTGTTGAATGGGTTCATGCTTATAGTGTTGGCTAAATAATAAAAATGGGAGGAGTGGCCAATTCCCCAGAGTGCTGCCATGCAGAAGGATCTTGACAGGCTGGAGAGATGGGCTGAGTGGAACATTTTGAAGCTCAACAAAGGCAAGTGCAGGGTCCTGCACCAGGGGACAATAACTCTATGCAGCAGTACAGACTGGGGACTGACCTGCTGGTGACTATCTCTGCGAAAAAGGACCTCAGGGTCCTGGTGGAAAACACACTGTGCATGAGCCAGCAGTGCCCTTGTGGCCAAGAAGGCCAATGGTACCCTAGGCTGCATTAGGAAGAGCATTGCCAGCAGGTTGAGGGAGGTCGTCCTGCACCTCTCCTTAGCCCTGGTGTGCCATATGAGGATTGGCTGAGGCCACTTGGCTTGTGCAGCCTGGAGGAGACTGAGGGAAGTCATTGCAGTCTACAGCTTCCTCATGAGGAGAAGCAGAGGGGCAGGCACTGATCTCTTCTCTGTGGTGGCCCATAACTGGACCCAAGGGAACACCCTAAAGCTGTGTGTGGGGGAGATTTAGATTAGATATTCAGAAAAGATTTTTCACCCACAGGGTGGTCGGGCACTGGAACAGGCTCCCCAGGGAAGTGGTCACAGCATCAAGCTTGACAGAGTTCAAGAAGCATTTGGACAATGCTCTCGGGCACATGGTGTGATTCCTGACGTGGCATTGCATAGGGCCAGCAGCTGAACTTCAATGATCCTTGTGGGTCCCTTCCAACTCAGGATATTCTATAATTCTATGGTAAAACGTAGTGAGGCACAAATCACACTGAAAGGCTGAGACTTGGCCTGTGCAAAACAATAGATCTATCTAATACCTTTCAAAAATCTGAGTGATGATTGTAAACTGGAGTCTGAAAGTCAAGATTAATTCTGTTCAATGAATCTACCAACAATAAATACACCAGTAAATATTTAGTCGAGTCCTGTTTATATGACCAGACTAGAATACAATTCATTTTTCTACACATATATTGGCACCATGGTATTGACACAGCAATAAGGATGTTGATGTTGATCACTAAGCCAGTAGATATGAACCCAAACACACAAGAGGATCAGACCTTAGGGGAAGCTTTGCCTTTTATGTTTTTCCAATCAGCCTGGTTAATCCAAGTTTCTTCTTGCTGTTTAGGAACAGATCCAAATAGTTACCACATTAAGTGTTTTAGAAAGCATGACTTTTAAGTCCAATCTTCATTTTTTTACMAAATTTGTGTAAAATCATTAGACTGTTGTAAGGAGAGCATATAAGAACTGGGCTGTGCTCTAGGCCCTAGAAATGCTTCAGTGGAACAGTACTGTCAATTTTCAGTCCAGGTTTTAGTGACAGGTGATTAAACCATGACCAAATATCCTTCTTCTAAAACAGTGCTGCCTGGAAATATATTATTTTTTATGATTAATGCAGTGAAGTGTGTGCTGTAAGATGCCTAATTCAGTTGTGTGCAGTCAGAGAACTATCATTACTGTAATATATTAAAAGGTTTAATCTTCGACTGAAAAATGGCTGGGAGTTACAGAGGAAAGGAGCTCTTAGAAGTCCTTTATACAAACAGGAGAACTAAATGCTGTTTCTGAAAGACGCTCCTTTGAGCTACACTAAACATGGTCTATGCATCAGGGTATATTGCACAGAAGTTCCACAGACAAGCAGCTGTGGCAGCAAACTTCAGAAGAATTCGGTTTCCTTTCTCATTGCAGCTGTAATGTCAAAGAGTTTTCACCTTAAAACTTTTCAGGTGCTACAAAATAACATAATGCCAGTAATTAAAGAACATTTTTAGGTTTTAYTTTTGTCACTTGACGTTTCTATACTATCATTAATATAGGCAAACCCATCAGGTTCGAAACAGAATTCTTTTAAAATAAGGTAATACAGATATTAATAACGTTTTTTTAAATTCTCTAATATGAGACAGAGTACTTCAGTCCCATTTCTGTAGTTGTAGGGAAAAAACCATAAATCATAACTTCATACTTGGATTTTTTCTTTGAACAGGTTAGTCTTATAAAACCCTCATAACATTGCTGAACTCCATGGTACAGGGGTCTTGAAACATTATTTTCCTAAAGGCTTAATTTTCTTAAGTCTAACTTTTCTACAAGCAATTTTAGAATGGCGTGAAAAATGAAACAAAACTTAATTTTATTATTTATCCTGTGTTCTCAAATGACCCCTGTAGCTTTCATTATTTTTAAACAACTCTCTTAATCTGGTGTCTGGGATGGAGCTAATTTTCTTCATAGCAGCCTGTATGGTGCAATGTTTTGGATTTGTTACTAAAACAGTGTTGGTAACACATCTATTTTTTCACTGTTACTGGGCACTATAATGTCAAGTTTTTCTCTGTTTCTCACTCTGCCTCTATACAAAGTGAATAGGCCAGGAGTGGGCAAGAAGCTGAGAAGGGACACAGGGACAGAGCTGGGACATCTGACCCTAAACAGCCAAAGGGATATTCCAGGCCATGTGATGTCATGCTCAGCAATTTAAAAAAACCAAAAAGGGAACAGGGATTATTCAATGTAGTTGCTGTTCAGAGACTGGCTGCACATCAGTCTGCTAATGGGAGATGGTTATTGCCTTTGCATCACTTGTGCATTTTAGGTTTGTTTTGTTTTGTTTTGTCAGGGGGTTTTTGGGRGACAATGTGTCTCTCTTTCTTTTGCTTACTAAACTGTCTTTATCTCAACCCATGAGATCTTAGTCTTCGTTTTAGTCTTTCTGTTCACTCCACAGTCCAGTAATAGGGAGAAGCAAGTGAGTGGCTGTGTGGGTGCTTAAATGCTGTCCAGAGTCAACCCACTGTAACTCTTGAAGCGTTTGTCAGAGCTGCAAGCAGGCTGCTRGTCTGCTGACCTGGCCTTGGGCTGAAGTTAACTGAGCAGGATGTGAGAAACTACCAGAGAAATGGCTGGACATGACAAATAGCAGTCTGAGAAGCTGCCAGGTGTTAAAGACAGTGCAACGAAGCAGAGATGCAGCTCACAAGTGTATAAAGACAGCAACAAGAAAGGGCTGAGTCTCACAGATCCCTTCAGGGACTACTGAGTCCCGTCGGGAGTGTGCTTGCCCAAGGCCAGCACTGCCAGGATAGCCGTGCCAGTAATGCTGTGCACCACTGTCACCCATGCAGTGATAGCAAAAGTACCAAACTGGGTATGGATATAGCGATGCTGTGACTAAAGGAGAAAAAGATAAATAAGGGCAGGTTCTTTATACGAGGGTGCAAGGGTGGTAAAAAAGGATCAAGAACGAGAAAAAATGATAACAATTAATGTAAATCATGTCATCAGTACTGTCCAGGGATACTTGACAGGCGGCCCTGTGTTTGATGACACAGGCTGTGATGGACTAAACCCCTAGGGACATAATGTGACCCCTACAATGGAAGAAGGCCCAGTGGAGATGGACGAAGGTAATGTGCCCGTAAAGCTCAGAGAATAACGCAA
Source organism: Amblyornis subalaris (assembly GCA_018881555.1). Classification (NCBI taxonomy): domain Eukaryota; kingdom Metazoa; phylum Chordata; class Aves; order Passeriformes; family Ptilonorhynchidae; genus Amblyornis; species Amblyornis subalaris. The sequence goes on from JACAXG010000017.1 coordinate 9,877,514, forward strand.
AGAAGCTAACTTTATCTCAAAACAAAGAGCAAGGGAGGCTGGCTTTTGTTTTAGTAAATAGCTATCAACAGGTGAGTGTTTCAGCTGGTGATGTAAATGTTTCTCCTTTAATTCATTAAATAAGTGTGAAGGGTCATGCTTCCTTACCAATATTATGGAGAAAACTCCAGGTCTCCTGACTGCAAAATCAAGTCAGACACTTGTATTATGACCAGAACAGGTTTGTTGTTCTTCTCCAGGCTTTGCTGGTTAGATCAGGGTTGCTCACCAGGGACCTCCAAAAGCCCCACTTGCAGGCTTTACTTCACCTTATAGTTAGGTTTTTCCCCTATTTCCTCCTCATGGATAAACATTTCTCCTCCATTTTTGGCCTTGGACCAAACCCTTGATTAACCAGCAGTACGYGTTCCACTATTTTTTGGCTTCTTTTGCTTGTATTCATCTCCTGATACTACCACAACTTCTATAGTTTCTGCCTTTCTTGTCTTCGTAGTTTAGGCCCAGGCCAGGTAGGGCAGCTACTTTTCCCCTTTTGTGTTCTGCAGGATCCAGAAAATTCTCACCTTTAAACCCTAAGATGGAGCCCTGTGGAACAGCACTAATGACAGGTCACCAGTCTGATGTCACCCCATTCGCTGTAACCCTTTGTGCGTGACCCATGAGCCAGTTGTGTTTATCAAATTGTGTGTTGCGCATTTTAATATAAAGAACAGTGAACTTCTGAGTGTGCTTTGCATGATGCTGGCAGCCACACTCAGATAGCATTTTCCATTCTAGTACATTCTAGTACATTCGGAGAGTCTTCCATGCCTAGCTCCTTATACAGTGATTTTTATTTTGACTAGATGACCTATTAAACAGGAAGTCCTTGCTATCACTTTGAAATTGCATCACATTGGTGTGAAACAGCAATTCAGAGTGTAAGGCAGTAAAGACAAAGCAGTGAAAGTTTTATATTGTGCAGGTATAACTTAAAAATTCTGTTTAATTGTATTTGTAGCAGGTACTAATTAAAACTTCAGAAAAGAATTCCATTGTTCAATAAATAACTATAAATAACAATCCTTCCTTAGACTTTTTCTGAAAAGAGTTCACCTTTACCAATGAGAAAAATATCATCTGTCATTCACAGAAAGAAATGTTGTTTGGAAGGTGAAAAATGGCTTGTTTAGTTTCTTTCTTTGCTATTTATGGGGGTTTTTAAGTATTTTTTTTTTGTTTTCCTTACATAAATTTGCAAGGTTGATGCAGCAATTAAGCAGATAGGACAGAGGCTAATTACTCTGAATTACTCCTGAGAGACAGCAGAACTTTGTAGTGAAAAACAGAGCGATATGAATGAGAAAGCAGAGAACTTAAAAATTAACTTTCATGAGTTGAGAGTGAGATTTGAAAAATCCTCATAATTTCAGGAAATTGGTCCTGAAATAATTTTAGCATAGTAGGTAGGAAAATAAAAAAAAGCTGAGAAGTAACTGAAACTCCAGGGAGAATAACATAAGCTTTTTCTTTTGAGGAGGTTACTTATGTGGGATATTATCAACTTTTTGTGGAGAACAAATAAGTGAGGAATTGCAACTATAAGAAAAAACTGAGCTATTGCTCAGACAGTGCAGTGATAGTGATGACAGTGTGTAATTTTTTTTCCCAAAGAAACATCTACAGAGAAGAGTTTGTGTAAAGCATAAATAGCAACTTCTCTCTATAGACAYTGAAATGAAAAAGGTAGGTAAGAGAGAATGTTAGTAAGTTGAGCAAATAATATATGAGTTTTCTGCTAAACAACTCGTTAGCACAGATCAAATATGTCAAAGAGCTTATTAAATATTACTCAAGAAGACATATTAATAAAAATAAATATTTAGTCAAAATATTTTTGGAGCTGGATGGAATTTCACCTTTTCTGCATCACAAATTGGAACAAAAATGTGAAATGCCAATTTTTTTCAAAAAAAATTATTATATATTACATTTTGTCTTGACAAAACATTTTTGTTTGGTAAGGTCAAAAAATTTTGTAGAGATAAGATGAAAAAGTATCACTTCAGTAGTATCATTTAGAATGTATTATGCCATAGTCTAAATGACAATGCAAATATTTTTGAGTCATAGAATCTTAGATGTTAAAAGATGTTAAACAGCACCAGCCCCGATACTGATTCCTGATGAACACCACTCATCACTGCTCTGCACTTGGACATCGAGCCATTGACCGCAGTTCTGTGAGTGCAACCATTCATCCAATTCCTTACCCATTGAGAGTCCATCTCTTAAATCCATGTCTCTTCAATTTAGAGACCAGGATGTCACACAAGACAGTGCCAAATGCTTTGTACAAGTCCAGGGAGATGACATCAGTTGCTCCTCCCTTATCCAACACTGTAACCCCATCGTAGAAGGGTCCAAATTTGTCAGGCACGATTTGCCCATAGTGAAGCCATTTTAGCTGTCAACAATCACCTCCTGATTTTCCATGTGCCTTAGCATAGTTTCCAAGAGGATCTGTTCCATGACCTTGCCAGGCACAGAGGTGAGACTGACTGTCCTGTAGTCCCTGAGTCTCACTTTTCAAAAATAGGCATTGTTTTATAGTGTTTATTCTTCCCCTTTTCCAATATGAAGTGTTTTGACACTATTGAGGCTGTTACAAAAATTTTGCCTATTTGTTTTGCAGTTTGGAGGTGTGGGACAGAATCTGTCAGAGTACAATATAATAGTGAGAAAATAACTGTCCTAAAAAATGTATCAGCTAACAAATACTTTTATCAAAAGTATTAAACTGTGACATAGCAACTTCTATCAAAATAGAAATGCAGGTGCTTAGCATTATCAAGTGTTGATATTAATAGCTAAAAGTGATCTTTTAGGCATTTATTAAACATTTCTGTTATAATTAAGGAGAGGGAAATAGGGTAAATTTGGGAAAGAAAAGGTGTCTAGTGATACAGTAGTAAATGTCACCACTTAAATAAAAGTTCTTTCTCTTCTCAATCTAGACAATAAAATTTACTAATAAGGTTTCACAGAAAGGAGCAAAAAATATAAAACTCTGCTGTTTCAACAATTATGTTATGCAAATCATTGCAGATGAACTATGGATGATCACCTTACTTTAAATTTTTAACTTAACTATGACAGTTCATGTGAGGAGAATGGCCAGGGCAATGGAGAACGAAAGGAAGCATTGCTTGTGTTAGTCATATCTGAAGAGCCAAATCAAACATAAAAATCTAAATCAGTGAAATCATTCAGTCTCTCTTAAAAACTTGAGCACCATTTCTTAGATGAGTCATCATTGTTCATAATACTAATACAGCATCATAGATGTGCATAGCACTTACAGTGTTCCTACAGAAAAATATAGTTTCATCATCATCATGCTTCTAGTTTCACAATATCAAACGTATCTGCATTCTAATCAGCCTTGATCAGATAAATTAATAGAATGTTTCTCAGAAGTGTTAAGAAAACACAATATTTTTTGGTTGCTAATAAAACTGCTAGGAAAGGAGTACCTATGGTGTCACCAACACATTTCTGGAAAGTAAAAAAAAGCCAACAAAACCCAACTTCACAACCCAATTACATGGCAGCAGTATCATTCTAACAGAATAGAGAAAATTTGTTATTGTCAACAGTGATCCATGTCTACATGTGAACCTTTCCATACATATCTTTGAAAAGCATATGCTGAATGTAAGTAAAAAAAAAAAATATTTTCAGTTAAAAATACAGATAAGAAACTTGGTTGAACACAGATATTTGAAATTTTAACTTACACCTTGGATGAAAAGGATACGAAATATAAAAATTGAGGTGTAGCTATTGATAATGCACTCTACTACCAGAAAGTCCACCTGACTCTATAGAGGGCTGGTCACAAGGCAACTAAGACTGCTGTCTGTTTGATGGGTAGGTAACCTTCCTTCAGACAGGATAGAAGTAATTAAAATCTGAAAAATATTCTTAGTGAAGAGTATTATACATATACTAAATAAAGAGATTTTTCTAAAAAGCACTAAAAAAACTAGGGAAATTTTATTAAGATACTACAATGTCAATTGCAAAATTAAAAACAGTGTGTCGCATTAAAAACATGGCAGATAAAAGAAATTCACCTTAGAAAAATGGAAATTGGTATTGCTGATTGGAAAAAAAATCTGAAACCAAAGCAATAACTATACCATCTCAACAGGCAACTCTGTAAGAATTTTTTTCCTTCAAAGTGTAGGAATTCTTTTCCTTCAAAGATGCCTTAATTTGGTATTCCAGAGGAGCACTGTGACAAGCTGTGCTCTCAGATCTGCTGACTGACACACATATGTTTGACAAGGCATTGATTCTGGCAATTCCTTTTCACCCCAGAGACAGTCAGAGAGAGATATCCCCGTGCTTGGGAATGACGTTCCAGTCTAGGAATTCACCAGAAGATGCTGGTCTGACAGTGAAACCTGAGACACGTACTTTGTGAAGAAGGAAAGGGAGAGACATTTACAAAATAGTTTATTCCCACTGACTTTCTAAAAGATAGACTTTAAAAATTTAGAATTTGTTGATCTAGGAGCCAATGTTACAGAAGAGGTGACTGCAGCTCTGGCTAAAAAGATTGACTGACTTGGAACCCAGTTACAGACATACTAAAAGGTCTTCTGGACACTCTGTCCAGTAATTCCTTTTCTTTCTTGAACTGGACAGCCCTGAACTGGAAATAGTGCTTCAAATGCAGCCTCACCAGGGCAGAGTAGAGGGGAAGTGTAACCTCCCTCAGCCTTCTGTCCACACTCTTCCTAATGCACCCCAACACTCAGGCACAGAACTTCCTGCTGCTGTTACTCTGCCTCACTGAGTGAGTTTGTTTCACTGAATTGCTTCTCGTTCTATGTAATCAAAAATGTCAGCTAGATTACTCTTCCTGTTCATGTTATTGATATGCTTGTGTTTTGTAAGACTGATACTTAAAAATATATTTTTTGATTGATTAACTTTGATTTGAAAAGCAATAGATGATATACCAGACCTCCAGTACCTAAACAGAGCCTACAAGAAAGATGGAGAGGGACTTTTGACAACGGCATATAGAGATAGGACAAGGGGAGATGGCTTCAAACTGAAAGAGAGTAAGTTTAGATGTTAGGAAGAAATTCTTTGCTGTGAGAGTGGTGAGGCACTGGAACAGGTTTCCCAGAGAGGTTGTGGAGTCTCCTTTCCTGGAGACATTCAAAAGTCCTCTGGACACAATCCTGAGTAATGCACTCCAGGGGGCCCTACTTGGGCTGGGAGGCTGGACTAGATGACCTTCCAACCTTAATGACTCTGTGGTTCTGTGACCATGATTTTCAAATAGCAAACAACTCCATCCATTCGCAACTATAAGTATTGTTTTTCTTTATATATCCATGTATTTTGAGAAACCAACTTACCATTAAATCACTTTTTAATCAACATATTGAACCCAATCCATTCATTTTGCAGAAAGATGGGCAATTCACATATATATATCTAGTTTTACGCAATACAGTCATGCTATTGATTGTAAATTTTCAAATTTTATGGGGGTTTATATCTATTCCAGTAGGTGAATTTCACTTCTACTAGGAAGAATGACTAGGATTCAGAAAATCTTGTAGATAGTTTGTGTCCAGCTCAGTATAATGACACAGAGGATGCAAACTTCTAACTCCATTAATCACTTCAAAACAAAAAATCCTTCTGCAGGTAGCAAGTATGTCTATAACTTTAAAATAGATTCACATACTTTTTCATTTTCCTTTCTTCATGAGATCTACATCTCTTGCCAACTCAAGCAATTTTCTTAAGACTCTATGAGCTACCAATTAAAGCAAAAGGCTTCCATTCCATTCAGCAATTCAAGTCAGCTCCCTTTACAAGCAGCACAACATGCTATCTCTCTTTGCTGGAGCTTGAGATACAATTGCACTTGGAAAATGCCACTAACTAACTACTGAGAACGGCAGTAATATTTTGAGACAGATATTTGTGGATGGCAAAGAAAGGGCAGCRGCCTTCTGCTTTTTGCCAGTGTGATTCAGCCTGGAGGCCCAAGTGAAATGTTAGCTTTATTTGTATAGGAGTGCAGGCAAATGAAAGAAAGCTAAAAAAAATATGCGTCATGAATATAACAATATCCTTTTTGACACATTGAATCTCTTTTTCTATTGCTACATATATCCTGTGTATGGGTGGATTTGCCTTACATCACACATGATTTTCAGATAAACCCTTGGATTTTATCGCTGTTGTCAGATAAAAAAGTATTTGTTCCCAAGAAGATCACTTGTAAGCAAACTTCAGATTTATGTATCTTGTACTCTTGGCTGGATTCTGTGCTATTGCATGGCCAAAAGAGGAGGAAAAAGAGAATATAAATGTCAGAACCCTTGTCTGAGACCAGGGTCTTGAGAGCTTTCTTAGGTCTTCAGGTGTTAGACATAGCGAATGTGGTTAGAGAACAAAGCAGCCATGTATATTCAACATTGTCAGTCTGCTTTACATCTCGAAGAGCTGGATTTGACTAAAACATATTCAGTGTCTGCATTTTCAGATATGGGTCAACTGGGTCATAGAAGACTGACATATTACCTTCACCAAAATCCTGTACAGAAATGTGAACTCCTCAGAAATTCACCCAACACAAATTTTGGGGTAGAAAAAGCAGTAAGTGGATGCTTAATCATCCCATGACCTTGCAAAAAGTATAGAAACAGAGAGGAAAAAAAAAGAAAAGGGGAATAAACAAAATAAAGGGGGGAAAACAAAAAGGGACTAAATTAAATAATGAAAAATAACAGACTTGTAGTCCCTAAATTTTTTATTCACTGGACACGATGCAGACGAGTCTATAGCAAAGAAGGATCTCTGTGTGATTTTGGCAATATACATCAACCTTATACACAGGACTATCTCTAAATATGAGTCCAGAAGCCACAGTCAGTGATTCCTTGCCTTTTTATTTTATCATATAAGCAATGCTGTGAAATTGTGTTTTTAAGGCAGAAACATCTATACACTATAAATTTAACTAACTCATTTTGTAATGGTTTATTTGATATCTGACCTGATGCAGACATGAACTGAGAGTAAAAGACTCAAAGCATTTTCCAGGCTGTGTGCAAAAATGAGTTTTCTCTTTGACCCAGTGCTTCAGAACCAAACACATATCATCATTTTATCCTTTAACACCGAGAAAAGAACACTACATTGATCATTCTTATTATATCCAAAGTAGTTAAAATAAATTCCAGCTTTCAGGAAAACTATTAATTGAAGAAAATGAGAGTATATTGATCATTCTTTAATTTAGAAAAGGTATTACGAGAATTCTCCCAGTACGTTTTACAAAGAAATAATAATGCGGGAAAATCACACTGCAAAGAAATTAAAATATATTTAAACTCAAGTAATTAAACTCCTCTGAACTACTTATAAAAAGAGTATCCAGCAAATTTTCCCTCATGATTAATATTTGTACATGGAAATAGAACTAGTAAGATATGTGTAGAATATCTAGAAGTATTAAGCAGGAGCGTTTTTTCCAACTAGCTATTTCTCTAGTTCAGTGTGAGTCTTATTTTCTTAATTGAAATTGTTGGGTTCTAATTAAACTTTAAATTCACTTTCTTAAAACTCTCCCATTTTTTTTCTGAGTTCTGGAAAGCAACTATCATGTTTATGCTAAAAGATAGTCTTGATGGGTGATTTAAATTTTTTACCCTCACAATGTACCTCTTCACAAAAAAGAAATTGAATTCTTATACTAGACAGATGTTGTATTCTAGATTATTTAGAAAATAATTTCTGTGGTGTACTCTATGATTTATTGACTCAGAGTTTGAAATTCTTGCAAGTCACATATCCATATTTTGTTTACAAATTAAATTAATAACATTCCTCTGAACCATAATGAGAATCTCTTTATAGCATATTGCATCATAATTAGCTGTTTATAATTGAACCTGAAGGAAAAAAAATCATTACACACATTTAAATGAAACTAATCTGATCTATAAATGAAATCATTGTGAAGTTTAAATGCCCATAACCATCCATAACCAAGTGTTTTTTTCATCAATTATGTGAATAGATTTAAATTTTAAAAGCTATCACCCTTCAAAGAATTTATTCTCATTGTCCAAAAATTTTAGTTCAGTTTTTATTTTAAATTCTCTTTTTAGAGTGTTAATGATTTTAGTTGGAAACTCATATTTACAAATGCAAAAATATCAACCCATGTGAAGACATCATCTTTACCTGTTCGTCATATTTCTCTTATTTGTTTTCACAAGCATAATTCATTAATTGCATCACACATTTCTGTGGCAGTTTTGGTTCCAATGGATCCTCATCTTTACAAATTTTTTTGAAAGCCTTAATCAACTTTAACTCAATAGCACCACACAAATTTACTGATGTCAAATAAAATTAAATCACAGTAGGCAAAGCAATAAGCATATTATGTCATGAGCTAATGTGTTTAATTTAAAATAGCTTCAATTTGCAATTTGTCAATTGAGGGTTTACATGACTTCTTTCTGAAGCAGGAGTTGGACATCAAGTTGTGCTTATACATTGTGCAGTAATGTAAAATGTTCAGAGCATTTCAAGCAACTGCTCATGATATATCTATTGACACTGATGTTCTAATACAGTTCATTCCTGCCAGACTTTTTTAATCCTATCTGCCTGAATCGAAAAAACATTTAAGAAAAAGTATTCATCTTTATGCTGGCTTACACCACATTTATTATGAGGGTGAGAACTTGTAACAACGTGTTGCAGCCTGAGCATTATGTGTTAGTCATCAGCTTTGATAAATGTTTTGGAGCTTCACTGCTGATGGAAGGGATGGAAAGCAATTATATAGCATTGCCACTGAGGTGCTATTCCAACTCAATCATGGCTTTTATTCTTTTCCTTCTTTTACGGTAGAAAAGGATAACTTTTATGATATATAATATCCTTTTACATTGTCACAATCACTCTTTTTTCCTTCAGTTAAAAACTATCATTAACAGTGCCTTAGTTACTTAATGCATTATGTGAGATATATGTATAAGAAACAGAAGACAGGTACATGCTTCAAAAGAGTGAGAACATTTTTACTTCTTTGTAAGGACACCCAAATCCTCTCCTCAGGGCTGCTCTCAATCCATTCTCTGTCCAGCCTGTATTTGTCCAGGATTGCCAGATTGTCCCAGCTCAGGTGCAGGACCTTGAACTTGGCCTTGTTGAACATCACAAGGTTTGCACAGCCTCACCTCTCAAGTCTGTCCAGGCCCCTCTGGATGGCATTCCTTCCCTYCAGCGTCTTGACTGCATCACACAGCTTGGTGTTGTTGGCAAACTTGCTGAGGGTGCACTGGATCCCACTGTCCATGTCACTGACAAAGATGTTAAACAGCGCTGGTCCAATACCAACCCTTGAGGAATGTCACCAGAACATGCTCAAGTGTTCTTCATTATTCTGCAGTTTCAGGATGTGGCTATCTTTTCTTTATTGTTTTGGTTATTGTTTTGTATGACATGTATTGATCATGGGGGTTTTAGTTTCCTTTTCAGTGTATTCTGCAACCTTACACAACTTCAAACACCATTTTCYGTTTTAAATTTTTCACGTGTCCAGAAAAATGTTGACAATCACACCATGGAGTGTCTGCCATGCACTGTGAGATTTGGTACCGTGAAATCCCTCTTTCCCACCCCACTCCCGCACRTAGCAGCGAGCGAAAAGACAGGCATGGCTTCTGTGATGAACTTCACCTTGCCAAGAGGAGAAATGAAATTTATAAAAGCACCACAAATGAGATATATTATTGCTAGGTATCTAAGGTCAGGGGTGACCATTACTGAAGACTCAACTCGCAGCATTGCTAAAAAGTCATTTCAGTTTGGAGTACCACAATATCCTGCCCGTATCTAAATTAATAGATTTGATTCAAACCAATTCTTCAGACAGTATGATGAATCACTCCAACTGTGTGTCAACAGTGAGTGCATATTTCTAAAAGACTTGAGATTTTGTTTCTGCTCAGAATTAGATGCAGGGTTTTTCCTTGTAACCTAGATCCTCTGGATGTCCTCTGTGCTATGTTCCTCAGAATTGAGAGAAGTCTCATGGGAGAGAATCATAAAGAGACTTTAGGAGAAATTACCATTTCCAATATCCAAGCAGTCTTTATAACTCGACTATACCATCATATGTTTTATGTCTTGTTTTCTGTCCCCTATAAGGTAGGTGAATCTATTGTGAGAAAAATCTCAAGCTCAAGTATGTGATTATTCTGTAGTTGCTTTGAAAAGATTAACATGATTTACACATATACACCTTTTGGGTTCCATGTTTTCTTTGTGAAGGAATATCGGGTTCAGAAGAGGAAGAAGAGGAAGAAGAGGAAGTGATTTTTTTTCTTCTGCAAAACATCATGCACATTTACAGTAAATCCAAGAGGTTTTCACCTCTAAATCTAAAAAGGGATTTTCTAAAGCTTTACTTGATATAAATACTTTGGAAAAAATGTAAAAAAAAATCTATCTCAAAAATGGGGTATACTATTTTTAAAATTAAGCCACTCGAAATTGAAACCCATTATTTGCATAATTTCATTCATATTTCCTGTATTTGAATGTAGTTAAGAGTGAAGAATTTCAGCTCCATTTAAAAGAGATTTAATTAGTGACAGGATTCAAGTACAAAATTGCAAGAATGCACAGACCATGTAAATGATGCAACAGAAAAACAAAAATGTTGAGAAAAGTGGTTTATGTCAAGGACGTAGGACTAATTTTTAAAGAAAACTTTAAGCAGTAAAATAACCAATGAGAAAAAGACCAGGTGGAACATCCTTTTAAATTGCAAAATTTTACTGTTTACATGTTCTATCTTATAAACAAGTGAGAATAATGAAATCTCACAAGCAAAAATCATTTAGAAATAACAATATATACTTTATTAGAACTATTATAGCATTATATGTAAAAAAGAGGGATAGATTTCAAACAAGAGTACATCTGTTACTGCAGTGGAACCAATATTACTGAAAACCTCACAAAAAAAACAGTAAGCATACACGTGTGTTTAAAAAATACAACTCCATTTTAAAGATGCAATTTAAGCAATGACATTCAGTAGGGGATAATTAGAAGGAGTTAAAAAGATGAATGAAATTTCTGAAGTTCATGTGAGTTAACAGACAATATAAGAAAGCTTTAATTAACATCTTTAAGGTTTTTCTAATATAAACAAAATCTCTTTATAACACTAATGATTTCATAAAAATTTTAGTTGAGGTATCAAATAAGCTCCATAAATTTGTGTGAGAATAATAGCTGTTAGATTCCCTCTTAATTTACATTAAAACTTCATGCTACAGAGAGGTAATACTTGAGTGTTTCTTAGTTTTACCTTTGTCTCTTGGATGTCTGGGTCAGCTTTATGTAATTCTTGCTCTTCCACTCATCAGCAGATGTTCTGTCCACAGTGGCAGACAAAGATATTTTTCAAAATATGTGAAAGATCCATCAATTTGATTAGTAACTCTCTCAATGCCTCAAAAAAGAAACAATGAAGCAGAGGCAAAAATACCTAAAACTAAATTGAACATGGTGAAACAAAGGCAAAAATACCTAGAAATAAATTTACTAATTGGCATAGTATTCAGATAATTGTTACCTTTAAATGAGACAGTTTGGGCAATGGAAGCAAAATACTCTTATCCTGGGCTCCATGTTGCTCTAGCAAGCCTACTGTGAACTGGTTAGCTGGTTCTGGTATTTCTTACATCATAATAAGATGATGGTTCTCAAACTGGATCTGTTTTTTGTGCCCGTCCACCCTGGGCAGATGATAATCTGTTCATCATCACATGCCATGCCCTGGCCCCATCCCAGTTACCTCTCTCACTTCTCTCCCATCAGCTTCATGTCTGACAGCCTTTCCATCACTGTAGTTCATTCTGTGAGGACTTCCAGTTTAGAAAGTTGTTTCATGAAATATGAAGAAAAAGGTGAGAAAGACAGATTAGGGGCCATTTAATTAATTAATTCAATATATATAACAAACCCCAAATATTCATATTTTGGTTTTGGTATTGGAAAACAATAAATACCATTACCTCTCAGACTGGTAAAACATTCATGAAGGAAAATAGCAATAATACGAGAACATGAAACTGAAGCTGTGTCTTACAGGAAAAATAAAACACACATTTCACTTACTGTTTTCCTGAATGCCTTTTCAACTGGTGTCTAATGGACAGTTATATATTTGAAAACAATAGTATACACCCTAAGCAAGAAATAAATCACTTTCCCAGAATGGAAGACTGATCCAAGTATAGGTTATATTTTTAGTCAGAAGAAGATAAATTTTAAAAAAATTTAKTATCCTATGAAATTCCCTTGTTGGGCCAAAAATGTAATGAGATATCATCTTTTATCTAAGTAGCAACATTAAAAGCTGATTCATGAATTCTAATTTACAGAAAATTTGATTTCTGATCCAAATACTGTCGCTAGTTCAACACTAGAAAACATGCTGAATAAGGCTGCCATTCAAGTAAAGATGCTATATATGGATAATCAAATACATTGACAAAATTGAAGGTGCGAAACTTTAATTAAACTTTATAAGGTTAAAAAATAAGTTCTTCATATATATTTAAAGTGCCAATTTACTTTTGTCATATAGACATAGTCTGACTAAATTGCCCAACAAAAATATAGGTTTTATACACCTTTCTTTGTATCCCTAAGTGTTTAATAATTTTAAATATTAATTTAAATTATATTTCATTATTGATACAACAAGCAATGACTTTCCACTAAAAATGCATTGTTAATACATCTCTTTGCACTTCCAATCTTACTTCCTGATAGCTATTATACATTGCTAACTCTTAGTGAGTTAACATGTCATCAATTTAAACAATTTTGTTCAAATGAAGAATGGCAACTAGTAACTTCTGGATTAAATCAATTAGTATCTTAAAACTTGGGGTTTATTTTGAGGTATAATAATGTTAAATAACAATATCTGCATAAAGTAAGTTTCACTACTCTTTTAAAACAAATGGATTAGGTTTTGCATGTATGAAGTGTATTTTTTAACTGTGAAGACACAAAACTCAATTTTTACTGTATTCTTAAACTCATGTCCTTTTAATACTTGTTCCATGATGTCCATGCAAGTGAAGAATGGGAGAGCAAGGACTTGGAAAAAAGACATCTGGATGCATCTTGGAGGAAAACGCCAAATTATAAAAAACCTGTCCAAGTTCCACCAGCTGCTGCTGCTTCATTATGGGAATACTCCTGTTCTAGGGAAGAGGTGTTGCCAACCATATCTGGAAAAGGCTGAAGGAGTAGAGAATACCCTGTCAATCAACATTTTATAGCAATTCTTTGTTCCTAACCAATATGTTTTAATTTTATATTTTCTACCTTTTAAAATTCAAATAATAAAACAAATCTGTCATCCATATATGCCAATACCATAGATCAACGAAAACCCCCATTTCGTTACAACACAGCTGGGAAAGTGTTGTCACACAAGACCAGCTACACAGTCTCCTAAGAGTAACTTCCAGTCAGAGTATGGCTGAGAAATTGTGGGCAATAAGTTGCAGTCAACCCCTTAAACCAAACTGCAATTCTTATTCTATGGATAAATATCCAACATTTTATTATCTGACACTGCACACAGGAACAAGCCAGATAACACTACCAATACATTTTTAACAGAAATATTTCAGAGGAATGAAATAAGCTTATACAGGAAAACAACATAGTGGAAATCTACTCATTTCTTACTTCAGATCTCTTGACTGTTGAGTCTTAAGACTTAATATTCCACAACTGTTGGCAGAATTATGAGCATACTGGTGGTCTAGGTAAATCAGAATATTAATGAAGAGATCTGTCTTATGAAAGAAACATTTTCCATACTTTTGTCTAAAAAATACTTTTAGACTCCAAATGAGTCTACCAACTTTTGCAGATTATATAGTGAATATTAACAAGACTAAATACTCATATGTTTTTGTACTGGATTTACTATGCAAGGGTGTTTCATTCGCGTCTGCAAGTCTTTAGACAACAGTGTCGTCTTTTACTAACTTATATTTCCTTTGTTTGAATGGTATTTAAAAAGGATGTAAAGATCCTTGAATGAGTCCAGAGAAGGACAAACAAGCTGGTGAAAGGGCTGGAAGGCATATGCTGTGAGGAGCATCTGAGGACTTTGGGCTTGTCTAAAAGAAAAGAAGCTGAATGTTGACCTCATCATTCGCTACAGCTTCCTGAGGAGGTGCAATAGAGAGGAAGAGGCTGACCTCTCTTCCCTGATATTCAGAGACAGGTGTGTGGGAATGCTTCAAAGCTGCATCAGAGCAGGTTCAGACTTGATCTGAGGAAACATTTCTTTGCTAAGATGATCATCAAATACTGGGAAAGGCATCACAGAGAGGTGATCAGTGCCTGTTAGCGTTTAAGAGGCATTTGTACAATGTACATAACAATATGCTTTAACTTTTCGTCAGTACTGAAGTGGTCAGGCAGAAGGCCTAGGAAATCATTGTGGTCACTTCCAACTGAAACTATTCTGTTCCATTTTTGAGATAAATGTGAGGTTCTCTTAGAGTCAGAAAAAGTCCTAAATGAATACTCTCGTATAAGCTCAAAGGTTCAAACCAAGAASTCATGAAAAAAATCTGTTATCAATTCATTCATTCATTTATTCATTATTTTTAGGGCTTTTCATAAATTTAGATGCTTGACTAATAATGTTGTAAATTTTGACTTTGGAAAGTGTTTTAAACTACCCTTTTAGAACAGTGGACGTATGTTATTTTCCTGAATTTTAGTTGAAAATTTTGGGCTAGGTCGCAAGGTTCTGACACAAGTGTAGAAGAGCCTCAGTTCATAAGTTGTGCACCTTTTGACATAYGGTAGGACCACAAGGGGAGAAATGTGTTCAAGTTACCAAATAATTTTCCCAGACAACCTAAATTTTCTTAAAAGAACTATCATACAGTCAAACATCCTGCAAACACTTTTTCCATGCTGCTCTCTGGAATATTATGGATCAAGTTTCCTTAGATCACAATGGCCTTCCCTCCTGGAYGTTTGATCACTGGGCTTCATCACAGTGACTGTGTTAATCTTCCCTCTCAACAGGACTGTTTGCATTTTGTGAGATGTTAAGAAATTCTTCTTAGTGATAATCCTTTGTTCTTGATACAATTGTTGCAATAGGAATTATCTGAAGTAGATTAGCTGGTTGATAAAATTTCATACTATCCTAGAAACAATTATGACACTTTGATTTTCTTCTTTTTATTAAAGACAAAACTTGCAGATTTAGAAAAAGTGCTTTATGGTCCTATATAATCTTGTTTCATGCATACCTACTCTAAGTTTTTAAACAAAGGGCAGTGTTTTCTTTATAATTTGTATATTGCTTTCATTTGTTTTTCTTTTTCTGTCTCCCTATATGTTTCCGCAGTTACAACCTTGATTTACAGCTGGTTTGCCTTGATTAAGTCTTTTTRATATTCTAGAATGTGTGGTCCCACATCTCAGACATTTTTTTTTTCCAGTACTGAAAGTTGCCAGCTGAAATTCTCATTTTTTTATTGCATTCTGCTTTTAAACACTTGCTTCTGGGAAATGCTTGGATGCTTTTAAGCAAACTTCATCACATAAAAGACATTTGTAGTAAAAAGAGTGACTTGTCTCAGCAGGAAATGCAATTTTCAAAGACATCAACCATAGGAGATGTCTACATTCAACTATGTATTATGACAAAGAATTTGGTTTCTAGCAGCAGGAATACCTCTGAGSTACAAGAAATCACAATGCTCTTTGAAACTGGAGAATATGCAATCTGCCCTATGCTGGAGATATATTTAAGAAGTGATTAGGCTTTTTTGTATAAAAGGGTAGCTGAAACAATGGCTGCCATCACATAAAAGGTGAAGAGTGTGAAGGTGGTCAAAAACTAAGTATATGGAATAAAAAATCGTTTTAGTAGAATGTCATATTAAAAATAATGGATATGGATATGTCTGAATGTGGGAGCAATGCTAAAAGCAGCAAGAGAAGAAAAATAAGATGAAAAAATGCACAGTGTTCTGGGGGGAAATAAATTTGGTTTGCAATCTAGGCAGACGATTTTGGCTTCCTTTATGCTACATGTTCTGAAGAACTGAATTTTGTAACATTTTATGTATATAACAAGGACAGTGCCAAACATATTTCATCACTAATTTCTTCCTTTATTCAAAGGGACTTTAGAGCTGACATTCGCTGTAATTAACTCAGTTGGTCAGAGCATGATGCTAATAACGCCAAGGTTGTGGGTTCAATCCCCGTGTAGGCCATTCACTCAAGAGCTGGACTCGATGATTCTTGTGGGTCCCTTCCAATTCAGAATATTCCATCATTTTAATGAATTAAACTGAGTGAGATGCTGTACTAGCTCACAGACTGATGAACAACTGCTGCTGTGGTTTAATTGTCAGGGCTCCCACTTGTGTGATTTATCCCACACCAAACCTCAATCTCCCAGACAGTGCCTGAGCGTGGCTCAGAATAATGGGCCAAGGGGTAGGAAGTATGAATAAAGATACCTTTTTTTTACTGCGGAAGAGAATACAATCGTATGGAAATGAATTCTACTGGATCACTTGTTCTCAAGCAACAGGGCCTGTCCCCTTTTACTTACCAGAAGAGACATAACCTATGAGCCTTCACAGGAGTCACCTGAAATCAGACATTATGTTAGGTGCAAGGCTGATGTTGCACAGTGCCATCCAGTTATAGCTTAAACACTTAAACTGTCTTCTTCCAAACTGTTAATACTGCACATTTACTGTATAGAAACAATTTTCAAAGATTCAAATAACAGTTGGTTAATGACAGAATCACAGACTCGCAGAATATGATGATTTGGAAGGGACCCACAAGGATTATCAAGTCCAACTCTTAACCCTGAACAGGAACCTGCCCAAGAGTGATACCATGTGCTCAAAAGTACTGTCCAAATGCTTCTTGAATTTTGTCAGGCTTCATGGCTGCTGTGGCCAAGACAGCTGCCAATCTCCACTTGCTCATGAGATCCACTCTGTTGAAGAAGCAGATCAAGGAGGGAATCTTTCCAAGTCGGCTCCCTTAGGGCCTGTTCCATAAAGTTGTCATCTAGGTTTTTTAGGACTCTTCTGGCCCGGGTTGTACCAGCTGTGTGGTGCTCCCGATTATTTTCTGGCCAGCTGAAGTCCTCCATAAGGACAAGGGCAGTTGACTTAGAATTGGCCCTTAGTTCCTCAAAACATAAATTCATCAGCATCATCGTCCTGGCTGGGAGATCCATAGCAGACTCCCACAATGACATCTGCATTATTTGTTTGCCTCTCRATTCTCACCCTGAGACTCTCAACTGTGCCATTGCCAACTGTGAGCTCCATACATTCCAACCCCTCTATTACATACAATGCCACCCCCAGCCTCTTCTGCCCTGCCTATCCCTCCTGAAGAGCCAGTAACCATCCAACAGAGCACTTCAGTCACAGGGCTCATCCCACCAGGTTTCACTTCTGCCAGTGATGTCATATCTCTGGGACTGGGCCAAAGCTTCAAGCTCCTCTTGTTTGTTCCTCATGCTGCATGCATTAGTGAAGAAACATTGCAGGTGTGGTATGTTGTAGCCATAGCCAACACCTGGTAAAGCAGATTGAGAGATCCCATTAGTGCTTCTTTYCTCGAGTTCTGGCACACCATCCCATCACTCCTCATTGGAGAGCCTGAGTTTGTGCTTTTTCACCCTTTTAAATCAACTTTTAAATGAATATTTTTGATGACAGTATAATTCATCCACTTTTTTACAAGATCTATTAAATCAGCATTTTATTTCAAGGTTTACAAAAGTTTAAAAGAAACAAAAAAAAGCAAGCATTTTTTTCCTCAAAATACTTTCATATTTACTTTAAGGTTGTTTTATGCTGCAGTATTCCTGAAATAAATCAAATAAGTCTTCATTTATGGCAATCAATGTATGTGATTTAAAATTATGTACAGGATGCAGCAGTTTTTGTTCCAAAGAAATTCCAGACAAATGAGTGTCATTGCTTTGACTGTGGACATGTCATGCAGAAAATCCTTAGTCCTAGCTTACAGTATTAACTCAACCATCTTTCTTGGGTTTGCCCTGACATAAGAGTCTAATGATTACACTCACATTTTAGTCTAACCTGTCACTACTAATATTTATCCTGACACAAATATTAAATACTTTGGCACCCAAAACATTTTTTGACTGGCCATTTTCCAGTGAAAAAAAAATACAGGTCCCAACCTGAAGAATGCAGAGAAAAGAATGATCTCCCAGAAGAGCAAACTAAAAAATGCAATAAGTTCTTGCCTAACTAGATAAATGYTTTTCCTAAATTTAAGTTCTTTGAATGTCCCTTGTTACATTCATCACTCTGCTATATATAGAGCTGCCTTGCAATGAGATTTCCTTAGTCAGATGACCAGAAGGGTACAGCTGTCCTCAGTAAAAGCTTCATATATCAAATGTTCTGGTGATGACTGCAGTAAAACTTGGAAATCGGGTTGGATATATTTTATGCATATATCATATGGTGACAACTAAAGTTCTTATAAGGTGTTGACATAAAATCAGCGAACACAAAAAAATTGTTTAGTCTTTAAACCAAGCAGTCATTGATTGGCATCACAGTAAATCCATTGTTTCCCAGAAATGCTCATTGGAATTTCTGCACACACATTTGTCCTGTGAACAGAATTAAACCTCAGCCAGTTCTACTGATTGCATGGAGAACAAATGTAAAGTATGTTCAAATGTATCCCTACCAGGAGTAGAGCAGGCCTAGTCAAATCAGCCTCTTGTCCAACCAGTTATCCTCATTTCCAGTTCACTTTTGTATACAACCCTCTAAATATTATATCCTGTTAGTCTTTCTTGATGGGTTATGAAAATTATAAGTAAAATCTATAAAGTTGATGTAGCTGACAAAAACAGTTAGGAAGTGGCTAGAAGGCAAACAAAGATGGTAGAGGTACTGATTTTTCTTTCTCATTCTTCATTAGATTACTATGTAGCATCTAATCACAAAGAAAGCATAGAATTGTTATGAAGTTCCATGTGTAACAGTGTCTCTTTCTCTCTTTTTCTCTGACAATGAAGTACAGAAGAATTAAATGATACATTTCTGACCCTACCGGAAACCAGGAGATCAGGGAGGTAGCTGAAGGCAAACTACGACATGAGCGAGGTGAACTCTTTAGACAGCAACTCTGTTAAACTGGAAGACAGTACTGTTTCTTTTAACCATATTCCTAGTTTAAACAGATGTCCTTTAAATAATTGACAAACAACCTTTGAATTTGTATAATAAGGGACTGCATACAAGCAGGATGTACTGTGTTGGAAATTAATAGAAAATGTCATGTGGTTCAGCATCTTACACAGTACAAGTTATGACAAGCTGAAAATTCTTGCAGCCTGCCACACAAACCAGGCAATAAGGAGAGATTTGAAGTAATTACACTTATTTGATATTAAGTATGGCATCACATTGTGTCTTGTCTGGCAGTTAAGGTTCTGAGCATCTGATTAAGGCCTTTGAAACAAGTTCACGGAATGTAGGCAGTTAGATCCTTGGAAAAGAGAATTCCAAATTGACATTAATGTGTTAAGCAGGGGGATCTGCAGTTAAGTCAGCATTATCATTCCAGACCAACAAGAGTTGCAAGCACTTTGGCTACTTTTATTTTTACAAGGGGCTTTTTATTTAATTGATAAGAGTCACTAAACATTTATGTGTTTCAGTTCTGCCTGTTACTTTCAGACAGGGCCTAGAGAGAATTTTAAATTCCCAAGAGGGTTTTGATACTATCTGAACCTACTTAAAATATATTGAATTAAAAAAAAAAAAAGCACATTAGGTACAGTTTCCTTCATTGACATTACAGGCTAGAGAAGGTCTACTGTCTATAAAAAGCCTATAAAGCACTGCAAAAATTTTGGAGACTGGACATCAACTTTCACTCCTTTCTTAAAGTGTCTCCCTTTCTTAATACGTATCAAGTCTGTAGTTTTCATCTTACATGAGTCTTCTAACCATATACACCTTCCTATTCCTTCTTCTAGGCAAGGAATAATGAAGAAATAATCAAAAGAAAGACTAGGTCCTTAGCTGAATGACTACTCAATTCCTTTTGATGTGGTTTAGCACATAATTAGTTTAGTTTCTGACACTTCACTGATTGAAATGCATGCTTAGTTCTGGATTCAGGACCAGAATGTAAATACACATTTCTAGAAAAGTGTCATAAATATTATTATATATCTCTGGGTTGCTACTTCTTTGCTGTTCTATTAGACTTATTGCCTCTGACCATCCCACCTTTAGGTATTAACTGTTCCAAGAAAAACCCAACAGAGTTTTTCGTCCTTTTTATTCTTTTCTTTGCCACAGCCTCATGGAAAAGGCATTTTTTGGAGGGCCAAGAATTTCAGGTGAATGGGAAATGACACTTATAGCTAGCATTTCTGATGAGTAACTGGTACAGTCTCACTAATCAGTCTGCTAGAACACTGAATCACCTTTCTCTCCAGCTCTCTCCATCCTTCAGCTGCTTTAATTATCCAAACATCACTTTGAATCACTCAGTCATAGGCAAATATATGCATTTTAGGAATGCCTATATTAGTATTCCTTATGTAGCGATTGCATTGAGAGTAAGAGATTATTTTCAGAAGCACAGTCACAATCAAATATGTAAAAAAGACTGTATGGATATAGCTGAGCATATTTCAAGAGACTATATCAAAGATTAAGACAGTAGAAAAATCAGAACTGATATTTGAAGGCTAAGCTGAACTTGTCAGATAAAGCAGTGACAGGCATTTTTAAAAGACCTGTGTTTAGGTATGAATTCTGATCAGTTAGCATTTGGAAGAAGTTCCTGAACTGTTCCTGATACAGTGACTACAACAAGAGAAAAACAGGAGTTGGAAGAGGTTACAAAGAAATATAAAGAGATATAATGTGAAGGAAATATGCCAAGAAGTAGGTGTAGAAATGTAAACATATGCGCACACACACACACACACACACACACACACACACACACACACACACAATATTATGTGCTCATTAATCCTTGTGAAGTCTTAGTGTAACGTCAAATAGAATGAGTGTCATATATGAAGTATGAAGGAATTTCCAGGTCCACTTTTCAAACCCAGATTTCTAAATATAACTTCTTACGTGTATATTTAGGCATCAATCACATGTGTTGGTCATAAATTAGCAGACTAGCTAAAATATATATTTGGATACATTTAAAAAAACACCAAACACAACAAAAAAATCCCTGAAGGAATATTTGAAAATCAACAATAGAGAATTACAGGAATTTAACATCATACACAATGTAAACTAAGTATGATCTGGATTTGATTAAATTCCACCTAAAATAAAATACAGCTATTTTGAGCTTGAATTAGAAGGTGTCAGTAAAATCATTGACTAAGAATTTCTCACCCATCCTTATTCCTTCTAATTACTCTAAGGTCAATTAAAAAAGAAAATAAAGAAAAAAGATGAAAATGAAGGAACACTATGAATTTTAGATGTTAGTACAATGTCTTATACAACCCGAATTTGTAAAAGTATTAAAAGGTTAATATATCATAATAAAGGTTTATGAAAAAGAAACCCCCCTAAGGCAACACTAGACAAGATTGCTGTACTGGTTTAAAACCCAGCAGTAAAACTGACCCCACTCAAGCTCCACCTCCTCTCCCACCCCTTTCCAACAGCAGAGGATATACTATGAGAGACCTCAAGTGGGAATCACAATTTTACTGAAAATCTCACAATAAACAAAACAATATCAATAAAAGAGAGCACAAAAGAGGGAGTGCTCTACCCACAAGAGGGTATTCACCACTGAACAAACACACTCTTCTCCCAGGCAACCAGCAACAGGACAAGAGGACACAGTCTTAAGCTCTGCCAGGGGAAGTTTAGGCTGGTCATCAGAAAAAAATTATTTTCCAAAAGAGTGACTAGGCATTGGAACAGGCTGCCCAGGAATGTGGTCGAGTCACCATCCCTGGAGGTGTTTAAAAGAAGACTGGATGTGCCACTTAGTGCCATGGTTTAGTTGATGAGGAGATGGTAGGTCGTAGGTTGGGCTTGATGATCTCCAAAGTCTTTTCCAACCTAGTTGATTCTGTGATTCTGTGACTTCTGAGAGAGAGAGGGAGAAGAGAGGAAAAGCCTAGCATTATTTTCCAGACAAAGGCAGAATGCCATCTGTCCTCATGCTGCCCATCACACGGCACCCGGGAGAACACAGGCAGCATGCCGGACAAGCTCTTGCAGCTCAACTTCCTCCCCCCCTCCAGAAACAGCAGAAACCAGGGACGAAACAAAACCTGGAAAGCTGGTTCGAGTAAGGGGTATTGCTGCCAGGCTGTTCAGCCTACACTGCCCGGCAGGGCTCTGGTCCCGGGCCAGCTCCCTCTCAGCAGCAGCCGGGGTGGGGAATGTGGTGTGGACCGGGGATGCTCTGACCTGCGGTGGGGTGGCTTTATCCCAGTGCTGAGCAGCCACGCAGGCCCAATTCTGGCCTGGCACACACCTCCCACAAAAAGAGCCCAGCAAAGAGATGGAGGTCCTTCAGCTTCCAGCACCCCAACTCTTCCTGCCAAAACCATGCCCTCACCATGATGTGGGTAGTATGGAATTAAACAGTGCTAGAAACACCACCTCTCTTTCCCTCTGTACCGAGGACAACTGCAGTAGTCCTATGCCTTTTTATATAATCAGAATGGTTTTCCGCATTGGTTTTATTTTTATTTTTCTCAAAGTCAAAGAAAACATGAAAAGTCTCTATTGTGTCATCTTTGAGGAACTTCACTTGGCTGAGAAAATTATTTTTCCAGTGCTAAGGTTTCATCTTTGCATCTCAGCAAAAGTTTTTGAATTTATCTAGTGCATGATCAATAAAACAAGACTCAAAAGACACTACCATTTCTAAACTGAATCCATTGTGTACTATTGCATTAAATATTAGTCTCAATCTCAAAGTGGTCCAGAGATATCAATTTACAGTATATTTAATTTTATAAATGTTACTCTAATTATATATATTAATTCCAGTGAAGCAGAATTGTAAGCACCTAGAAAGCTGTGTCAGCAAGGGAATCATGCTCAATGTGTTTCAAAAAACAGTTCATGACACATTTGGCTGAGTTACAATACCAATACCACTTAAAACACCTTGAAGCAGTGGAGAATTCATAGCATCTTGTCACAGCCCCAAGGGCAATAACAGCTTCACCTGGGACCCTCACCCACCCTTGCACATGGACCTAGGACATCATTTCATCTCAGCTCTGGGGCCATCAGAGCTCCGCAAATAATACTATAGAAGCACCAGTCTGCAGCCCTGTTCTGGTCCCCTGGGCATATCCCTCAGCTCTGCGATTTGGCTTGCCTTCATCTGTCCTTGATTTCTTCTCCTTTTGCTCCAAGGTGAGTTCTTGGAGGGACTCTGAACCTGGTTCATCCCTTGTCCTGCTGATGGACCCTTTACCCATACTTAGCTCTGCCCGTGTTCAGTCCTTGCAGCATTGTTCCCCACCATCAGCAAGGAAACGGCCTTTGCAGAGCCAGCCTTGTCTCCTAGATTCTCCTCCCTTCAGGAGTAGCTGGCCCTCACTGCTCCCTGGCATTCCACTCTTAAAAAATCTTTACCTTTATGTAGTCTGAATTCCTCTAGTTTTAGATTTTTGATAGCAGGCTTTGCTGTGCTGTAGTCAGCTAAGCTATCTTCTTTTCTGTTATAAGAAACTACAGATTCAATGTTTGGTTTACTATTTCCCTTAAGTAATAATGCAGAGCTAGGTAAATAAAGATAGGTTGGTTTTTTTGCCCTTATGTGTCTGTTTCTAATGAAAAAGCATTCCATGCTACAGATTTAGTGCTACAAAATTTTAGGAATGTTACTAAGAATTGAATTTTGCTTATAGCTGTAGATGTGTGAGCATGGTTGTTTGAGGACTTTCCTACAAAGAACTTCTGAACACAATTATTTTCCAATGACATTGTAAGGATGAAAAGCACTATTGGTTCTGCTACTACTATAGACAAAGGAAGTTGGTGACACACAAATGTTACTAACACTTTTGAGTCTGTAGTAAACTAGAAACCAAAGTATGTAACTAGAGGGCACAGACTTGCTAGAAACATCACATTTCGCATGAGGCATAAAAACATTAAATCAATGATTGCAAAAGTCTCAGACCTGTGCAGACGGGAAGAGCATTAAAAATAACCAACACTTTGGAAAATATTTTAAGTTCTTATATTGGAAATATCCATTTCCATCTTTTTGCTAGGTTTCTGAAATCCTGGAATATTTAGATGACACCTTTATTAACTGAAATTCTAATCTTATTTAAGATCATTAATTAAGATTGCCTTACAACTCTCTCTCTGATATTGAGACCTTTGTTACAACCCAAAATAAAGCATATATGTTCAGTAGAGATAAGGAACCTCTCATAATTGAGCAACGCAGGTGCAAAAGTTGTGCTGTGCATTCACACCAAGTATTTTCTCTGCAGTGCAACAATACGAGCATGTTCCTCACTCAAGTGAGACCCCAAGTCCTTATGTGGGTCCTTTATTTGATCAAATGATGTACATTATAAATCTTTTTTGTAGAAAAGATTCTATTCCACTGAACACATGAGGCACTGTGGGGAGACAGTGCAGACCAAAGCATGGGGGGCCTTGGCAGTGCCTAGCAGGCATGACACTACACCTGGCAGAAGCAGCACTCTTTCATAGTTTTTGCAGTAGAGGTAAACACTGAGATGGACCAATTTGTCGTACTATAAAATGTCATCTTAGATGACAATTTAAGAGGGGAGGAAAAGCATGTTGGGAGAAGCTATGCTGGAGACCTGTCCAGCTCAGACAGCACAGAAGTGGTGACAGATAAAGCAAAAAACTGATGGGAAATAGTAGTATCACATGAAATTAAACAAATTGAAAGGAGAAAAAATTCGCAAGCTTCACTGTCGTTATCTGTAACTAAAGTTTCTGCTATGTGTAATCATCAGCATCATGAAGGTCATTATGGAAGGAAGGGAGGAGAAAGGGAACAGTGAACTGATGGCAAAAAGTTATTGTAATAGCATGCTAACAAATGGTCATCGACATTTCTGATGATTTATATTGCATTATTAATTTAATTTAAAAGAATTTTGGGAAATCACTGTAAGAAATAATTTCTAAAAATTTGCTTCAAGATGTCTAGTAAGGGCAAAGCTCTTCTCTATTTGTAACCACTCATGGTAGGAAAAGGAATTACTCTATACATTTTAACAGGACATTGGTCAGATTCACAGCTCTGTAAAGTCAATAGAAACACTTGTTATTTGGCATTATTTCTGCTAAATCATCTGGCTTAATTGTTTCGAAGTTGTCAGGAAGGCCCTCCTTGGTATAGTTTTCCAAAACATAAGTTGTATTTCAACAGACAGTTGATGTTAGTTGACATAAAGCTATTATTTTTTGTTCTGAAAAATTGTGTACGGCCTGGTGAAAATACAAAAAATTTATCCCTTTCTTCCCTTCCTAACATTCCCCTTTATGCTATAATTGCCAATCATCTTTATCTTTACGTTAAGTAATCCATTAACATAACTAAGTTAAACTTACAATATTTTTGGCTTGAAGTTTCTTCTTCTTGACTTTAGAGAAGTGGAAAGGTTTGTTTGTTCAACCTTTATTTTTCTTCTTTCTTCCCCCYTACAAACTATATTATTTATATAAAATTTATTACCTTCTTCTACAAACTCTCTCTCACTTTTACCCATAGAAATTCCTGGCTTTTACAAAAACAGCAACTAAAATTAGAACACTGGTAACACGACTACCTTTTGCAGGTGAGGTGAAAAAACACCGATTTTATTTGTCAGTGACCATTAGTACTACTCTGTTGATCAAGTCCTTGCTTACTTTTGCCTGCATTCACAGAATGTCCCTTTAAAATAACAACTACAGAAATAAAATTTTAAAATTTTTGAACTTTCAATATGGTTCCACTTTGTTGATTATTTCCACGGAGAAAGAAAATATTCTAAGTGAGGGAAAGATAATGACGAAGCTGTATTAAAAATTTATATCAGAAATCCATTCTCCAACACATTTTTTGTATTATTTCTTTAGAAATAATGCAAGAATTCTTGATATACTGTGGATATTGTGAATGTTATACATTTCTTTGGAATAGTGTAATGATAAGCAAGAACTAATTAGATCCATTAATATGGCTTCGCTTTTTTTCTTTTATTATTTACATAATTTGCCTGTAAATATAGAAGAGAAAACAAAGTTAGTAGTGTAGACAAAAGGGGAAATTTATATAAAGATTCAGAAAGATTAAATTAATAAAAATGAAAAAATGCAGCAAATTTCAGGTATTGCAAAGGAGAAAATAAATAAGTAAAAAATTTTATTTAGCAAAAATTTTCAAAGGATTGTCACACTAACAATGTGGAATTTTCCATTAAACACATACAAATTTGATTTTAAATACGAAATGCAAAATTACTTAGATAGGAAGACTATCCTCCTTTAACGCCCTCGGCACTGAACGGGCTTCAGCAGAAGAAATTAATTGCTTTATTTAAGAGAAACAATAAGTAGTCAGTTAATGCCCTTTTGTGAAGTTGTATCCTAATATACATTTTTTTTGAGGATGGGGCTTCACACATAAAAATGTTTAACCATGGAGAACACTCATGTTAAGTAAGATTATGGCACAAATGCCCTGTATATATTTTAACATGAGAAATAAATCCTTTATCTGGATCCTCATGCTGCTGTTCTAGTTTCAGTGACAGGTCTTACTGAAGAATTTCTTTACCTTTTTTTTTTTTTTTTTTTTAGAGTTTAAAAACCATGAAAAAACCCACTTCAATGAAAATTGAAGCCAAGGTTTATGTTCCAGAAAATCAAACACACCCCTTGGCGGCCAATGCTATGAACCTTGATGTCACAGTTTGCATCTTGGGATTTGGCTTTGGTTTTAACAGTCTTGACATTTCGGACATCCAGTGACATTCAGCACAACTTCACTGAATTATGACAGAAACTAAACCATAACTGAAATGAAGAGTACATGCCAATCATTTGTTGTCTTTTTTACCAGTTTGTCTTTACATGGATTTGGACAATAAAATAGCACTAGTTGGATATGGCCACTCATACAAGTACCATTGCATTGGGCTTACAGGACAAAGTTTTGTTAGTGGGGCTATGGGGGTGGCTTCTGTGAGAAGCTGCTGGAAGCTCCCCCCAGGTCTGACAGGGTTGATGTCAGCTCCAAGACGGATTCTCTGCTGGCCAAGGCTGAGCCTATCAGTGACAGTGTTAGCACCTCAGGAATAATGTATTTAAGAAGGGAAGGAAACAGCTGTGGAAAAACAGGAGTGAAACTATGTAAGAGAAACAGCTCTACACACACCAAGGTCAGTGACAAAGGAGGAGGAGGAGGTACTTCAGGTGCCAGAGCAGAGATTCCCCTGCAGCCCGTGGTACAGAATGTGGTGAGCCAGTTGTGTCCCTGCAGCCCTTGGAGGTGCACAATGGAGCAGAGATCCACCTGCAGCCCCTGGAGGATCCCACACTGGAGCAGGTGGATGTGCCCAAAAAACCTGTGACCCTGTGGGAAACCCATGCTGGAGCAGGCTCCCGGGCAGGGATCTGCAGAATAGTGGAGAGAGAAGCCCACACTGGAGCAGGTTTGGTGGCAGAAATTGTGGCCCCATGAGGGACCTGTGCTGGAGCAGCCTGTTCCTGAAAGAATGCACCCCGTGGACGGGGTTCACTCTGGAGCATTTTGTGAAGAACTGTTTCCTATGAGAGGGACACTACACTGGAGCAGGGGAAGAGCGTAAGGAATCCTCCCCTTGAGAAGGAAGGAGCAACAGAGAAAACGACTGATGACCTCAGCCCCCATTTCCTGTTAGAGCCCCATCCAACCTGACCTCGAATGTTTCCAAGGATGGGGCATCTACAATTTCCCTGGGCAACCTGGTCCGGTGTCTCACCAGCCTCACCATAAAAACGCCTTACGTCCAATTTAAACCTGCCCTTTCTGTTTAAACCCATTGTCCCTTGTGCTGTTACAAAGGCCTTGGTAAGAAGTGTCTCTCTGTCTTTCTTATACTCTCCCTTTATACAGACAGTGGCAACATAAACATAAATGCAAAAAATATTTTGCTGTTTAGTCTAACACCAAGTCCAGTTCACAGTTGACAATAATTCCATATCACAGTTTTGCAGAGATCTGGTTCCAGGCTTACGGTTTTGATTCTTGCTATCTTCCATTGTCCTCCACTTGCACATAAAGTACAGAAGGTTTACATATCAGAAATGAATATGTAAATCACTGCCATGACAAAAAAAAGTCAGATTAGCATACCAAAGTTGGTCTTTAAGTTTTATATTAAGAGCAATTGGTTTAGAGTTCTCCACAAGGAACAGAAGGTGGGTAGCTGGAAAACCCAATTAAACAAAAGACAAAATACAGATTTTTATTTTTTTTCCAGGAGAAAAGATGAGAGAGAAAGGACAAAAAGGACCATAACATAACAGAAAAATATCCTTAGGCTGCAAGACACATCAACTACCTGTGTTACACACAGAGGACAGAATGTCTTCATATTCAGTTTGTTTTAAGCTGATAGAATTTATGGATGATGAGATTGATGCCCAAGGACAATGTTTATAGAAGTAGTCTACAAGGTGAATTTCAAGAAGTCCATTGGCCTTATTTATTCTACTCTAATGGGGCAATCTTAGTCATAATATCCAAGAATCTGTCAATTTAGAACTTAATTTCTTTCATGTCATATTAACTTGGAAACTTCGTGTATTACTGGAAAAGTAAAACTAGATGATCTAGAACAGTATTTTCTATATACGTGTTACTAGTACAGAACTTATTAATAAACATACCAAACTGGATGCATTAATAAAATAACTCCATAGATATATTATTTATATTTATGTTATTTAAACTGGGGTTTGTATTTTTATTTACAGTTATAGATTTCATAACAGATTATATAGAATACATATTAGTATCAGATTTTCTAATTTGACACTGTTTCTAAGAAACTATTATTCTAATTCATCTGCTAAAATTAAAATTATTTGAAAAATATTTGAGTCTAGCAAATAAAAAAAATTAAATTCCATATAAATTCTCTAAATTGCAAGTAGTCAGTTTAGTATTTCCAAGGTGCTGACCTCCAAAAGAAGTATTCTTACAGGCACTAATTCCTTACTCAGTCAAGGCAGCAAAAATAACTTTGTGCTGATTTTGATTGCTTAAGTGAGCAACACAATTCCTCATACTTATGAATATTATTGATCAATCTTCATGTCTTGCCACACAATTACAAATGTTTAAAGGTGTGTATTGCCTCTGATGGACTTCTTACTAAGAAATTTTTCAAATTTTTTGGAGTTGGAAAAAGCAGTCTAAATACACTAGACCTTCAAGACACAGTTCTTGAAAGTGGCTATATTTGTGTCTCGAAATGGCAGGTAATGTGGGGGAGCAGTCTGTCTGCACTTATTTATTGTCCTCAGTTTAGCAGTTTTATCTGTTTCTGCTGAACCCCATTTGTATGTATAAGTTTTGAAGAAACAAGTCTTAGAATAACCTATCTCACTGAACAATTTAAAACACAATAATAAAAAATTCAGAATGCTTCATTATTTGTCTTTAAATCATACCAACGATTTACACCCTGTTTTGGAAGATACAAACAAAGTCAATTTATAGCGGCTAACTACTGAAACATGTTTAACATTAGAGGAAAAAAATCCATCAAAAAAACCCATCAATATTTCTCATTTAAGACATCATGTGAACTATTATTTGAACATTGTTGATAGAACATGCATTTTGTTTTATAAATTTGTGGACTTGATTAGTGCAACATTGAAACTACATCATTCATGTTCACTTGCATGTAGCTTCTGCTTCTTATTTGATTTAATCAGCAAACARTTTCAGTTGTCAGAGGCAAGATTATCTGTGCCTCAAAATACTTGAACATGTTATCTTTGTGATATTAGTCTCTGGTAAGTAGTTTAACAATCTACTGAGTTTAATTAAATCCTTTTGCTTGCTCTCTTTGAGAAGCAGATTCTCAAAGTTTTTTTCAAATATTTAAGAGAACAGGCTACCAACACAAGACAGCTATAAAAATATACCAGTCATGCTTATTTCTGCAGAAGATCTTGGAAAGGACTTTGCATATGCCAGAATTGTCAGAAAACAGCTAGAGATCCTGTAGAAGAATGATGAAGAAGTTTTAAGTCCTCTTCACTATGTATACTTTTCAGCACCTTTATGTTTTAATATAAGAAGAAATTACACGATTGCATTTCAGAAGGTATGACCCACCTACTGCCTTTTTCTTAACAGAGAAATGAAAAAGGAACATTGAAAACTATATAAAAAGTAGTAAAATATAACTGTTTAGTCCTTATAAACAGCAATTATAAATAAAGCTTTATAAGAAGCTCAGAAAAGTTACATCCTGTACATTAAATTATTTGCATTTTAATTTATCCGGAAGAAATGATGAATAGCAAAGATATCAAAACACAAAGAAATATCCTACAGTGGAAATTCAGGAAGAATTGCAACTATGAAAACACGAATGATGTGGATGGAATAAATTAATTAGAAATAATATCTCTGTTATTTCTCAGGATATAACATTATTAATATCTGCATTGTCCATGTCCCTCCATGATTCATTACAATTTAAATCTCCCAGCTAAATATTATTGTACTTTAAATTTTTGTAGAGATTGAGTACGCTGACAAGTGTTACATAGTAGTGATAAGCATTTTAGAGATGCAGGATAAGCATTGTGTTCCACAGTCGGATATCAAAACTAGAGTTCACAGAGTTCACAGAAGAGAGCTACTCCATCTTCTTGCACTAGCTAAATCCCACTGTTACTTCATTATTCTCAGTGAAACGATTAATGCCTCTCTTGTTTATCACACACATCCAAATAATGATACAGACCTATAAACAAGTTATATGAGGGAAGCTAGAGATGTCCTCTGCTTCATATAAATGTCTGTCTGTTTAGCTAACACATAATGTAGGACAGTTTACTCCTAAATTGAAGCTGCTACTGAGAGCTTACAAATAATAATGCAAAGATCTGATGTATATTTGTTATATATGCATGTTTAAGTATGTGTGTTTATATATGTATTGACTGAGCTCAGAAGACATGTCCGTATCACCATATTCTTCTAATTCAACATGGATTTTCTCGAGTGTTCTATGCTATGGTGTAATGCAAGTATGACTGTACAGAAACAAGAACAAAGTAATTTGCGTCTAGAAGGACACAAATTGATATTTGGTAAAAAAGACTCACAATCTACTGGCTTGAGCAAAACATGCAACAAGGCAAATGGTACTTTTATTTCTTTTGTTTACCCATAAAATGCTCTCATTCATGGTTCATTACCTTTATACTTACCAGCTAGGTTAAATTAATGGATTAAAATGCCATTTTTACAGATTTTGTTCTCGTTGTTCTCTACGTTTTTGTTGGTTTTTTTTTTTAATTTATAGTGATTCTCTTTTTGCTGTTGGATGACACATTGTGCTATCTCTTTCATCTCTCAAAATGTGTCTGATTAATATCCAATTCAGCACCCAGGATGACAGACTCATACATGATAGATATATTTAAATCATAAAAAATAGTTTACATAATAGAAATTATCTCCATGACCATGGAAAAAAATACTTCACTAAAAGTATTTTGTAAAAAACCTGCCCATGGCCTCATACAGTCCATAAATGCTACCAAGTATGTGTCATCTGTACTCTGCTGAGTAAGTGGAGTGCTACATTACATGCATATATATATATATATATATATAAAAATTGTTGTCCTGGTTTGAAAGACAGGTGTCTGAGAAGGAAGGTGGGAAACCTTCCTGGGATAGAGAGGATGACCCCCCTCCTTCCTCCAAATTATTATACTCTTGAAATTACAAGGCTTTCAGGCAAAGATGTGGTAAAAAGAGTAACAGTTCTTTACTAGGATTATAGGTCTATATACATATAGCAAGACAGATAAAAGGTAACAATAAGAGAACAGACAAACTCAGTAACAGTCTGTTGTCTGTCATTGGGCGATTCTCTGTTGGGGCAGAGAGGCTGCGGTGACTTCCCCACGGCTGTAGGGGGCACTGTGGCGTGAACGTGGCAACCTCTCCACGTGGCAATGGAGGCTCGGGCGAGAGGGAGAGGGGAGATCGCTCCCAGTGCGAACCCACGGGGCAGCAGCCCGGCTCAGCACCAACCTCGGCAGCGGGCAGCAAGCAGCGCAGGCAGGCAGGGTTGACTGGGGAGCAATGCACCTCGGTATCACCTGCCGAGGAGCCAGAGGAAGGCAGGAATGGCAGAGACGAGTAGACCCCGGTGCCAACCCATGTGCAGCAGAAACCCAGGCTGGCGGCAGAGATGACAGAGGTGAGCAGCTCTGGGCAGCGACAGTTACAGCGTAACACTGCACCCTATGCCACGGCGGGACCCTTGCAGAGACGGCACAGTGCACCCGCGCTCTGGAGCGAGCGGGTGGAGATGTCACAGTGTAGCGCTGTTCCCGGAGCAAAACCGGCACTCTGCTGCAGACGCGACCGTCCTCACCCAACACTGAGCAGAGAAAGAGAACGAGCCCGGCCTCTGCCCCCTCTCGCCAAAGTGTCGAAAAGTCCCCTCCCCTCTGGCGGTGATAAACTGCAGCCTCTGGGGAAACAACCCTCTCGCCAACACTCCCCGCACAGGCAATCCCTTTTGTTCTTAAGTATCGCCCATTCTTGAGTGATCAGTGTGGCATGCGGGTTGGTAGGCAACCTTCTTTCTTCTTAAGTATCGCCCATTAGTTCCTGGCCAACCCCCCCCCAAGCCCACGCAGGTCTCCCTGCTAGATGGGGCAAAAAAAATTCGCTTGTTGAACCCATAACAATTGTTAACTGTTGAACAAAGGAATAGTAATCTGGAGGGCTGAGGGGAGAAAAACCAAAGCAAACATTGGCCCCTATCCCTAAAGTCGCTGTGTTCAGCCAGGCAGAGAGAGGATAACAGTTCCTTTGTTCCATGTGTCCTATCTGCCTGTGGAGCTTGGGCCAATCAAGGTAGAGTGCCATTCCAGTATCCTACTTCACAGAATCACAGAATTTTTAGGGTTGAAAGGGACCTCTGGAAATCATCTAGTCCAACAAGGCAGGGTGACCTAGAGCCGGTTACATGGGAATGCATGCAGGTGGATTTTGAACATTTCCAGAGAGGGAGATTCCACGATCTCCATGAGAAGCCTGTTCCAGTGCTCTGCCATGATCAATGTAAAGAAATTCTTTCTCATGTTAAGGTGAAACTTCTTGTGCTTTAGTTTATGGGCATTTCTCCTTGTCCTGTCGCTGAGCACCATCAGAAAGAGTCTGGCACTACCCTCTTGAAACCTGCCTTTGAGGTATTTATATGCATCTCTCCCTTGCTCTCACCAATACTCCTCAACCTACTGCAGAGTTCTGTCACTAAGTGGAGGAGTTCCTCTATCCCGGTGTAATTCCCACAGCTCTGCTCACTCCTGCCATCCCACACTGCTGTCAGAGCTGGGCACACCCTGCAGCTGGCACTGAGGTGTCAGCACGTTCTGACTGGGGCTCTCTCTGGGCAACTTCATCAGTCACGGTGGGTGCAGATCTTAGAGAGGCCATGACTTTCTGCTGGTTGGAAACTATCGCTCCCTGATCAAGCTGGCAGGGAGCCAGCTTCGACACCAACTGCTGATATGCCACAGCCTGTTCGCCCATCCTCTTGGCAGTGCTCCTGGTCGCTAGCATTTCCCAAGGGCTGCTTCTTTGGAAGGGGAGCTTCACAGCCGGTGTGCCTGCCCTATTCAGGTCCCATCAGCCACTGTTGCACAAGCCTCAGGTACTTGGCAGCTCTCTCAACTTCCCTCAGGTTCCTCTGGTTAGGAAATCCCCCCATGCAGCACATCAGAACACAYCACTGCTGGTCATGCTGGCACCAGAGACACTCGCTTTTCACTTAGATATTAATTAAGAGAACAGATAAAGAACAGGAAGAGAGAAGAAAAAGTAATGAAATACATGCTAAAAATTAAAGAAAGATTTTGGTGGTGTTTCTGTCATTTTAAATCTAACACCTGTGTGGTTCCAACAYCTTCCATTATTATTTTTTTAAATATGTTTATCAACATGCATATGATCCTTTGCCCTTTGTAAGCACCCTGTCACAAATTAACAAGTCTTCCCTGACAAAATGTCCCTATGAGCAAAGTGACACTATTGTAGTAAAAAAAGGTTGAGTCTAGTTTCTCTTGGACAAAACTGCTAGACATCATTTATTCTCAAAAGTATATTTACCATTTTACATAAGATATTAAACTTTCATAGCATCTGGTGATAATACTTTAACAGAACCAGACTGCATAATTTACATTGGTTAACCGTACTGAATTTCATAAATTTTTTTCACCTTTATTCTTATTATGCTTCCTTCTCTCATATTTCATCCTGAAATTGTTGACTTGGGTTTTACGGTACCAGGGAAAGACATTTATCTTTATTTTCTTCCCTCCCATCCTTTTCTTTCTTACATTTATTTCTTTACCTTCCAACTTTACCTCCCACTTTTCTGTTCGTGTTGTGTGTGTCATTTATCAATTGCAAAATAATAACAAATGAATTATTGTGTTAGTATAGAGATTTGTGTCCCTGACTTGCTGTTGCACAAGTTTATGTTTCCAGTTCCAGTACAAAATAATATTCCTGAAGATTTATATCGCTTACATATTACAAAAGAAGTCTAAATTGGCTTACTGGTGATGTCAAGCTCAATTACTGATGTCCTCTCACATAGCTTCCTCTTCATAGACATTACACATGTCTAATGATGTCTGCACTGTCATGAATAATATGCTTAATCTCAGTTTAAAGGATACTTGACCTCAGCTTTACCTTAATTATATTACATTACATTTTGTTCATTTATACAGCACTTTTAGTACCAAACACTGAGAGTCTGTTTAATTTTCAGAGTCTGTCCTTCCAGCATCAATCTACATTACTTTTTACCTTGCCAATGGCTAGTAATTGCTTGATTAGTGATACTTTCTAACTGAGCTATGAATTTTTGTCTTTGATTATTAAATATGCTATCACAAACCCTCTTCTAGGACCACAGGTATAAATTACTTTAATAAATATATGGAAATAGATCAATACTCATGTATAAATATAAATATTTAAATTTATATGGTGAAATTCTGTTAACAGCAAGTGGCTGCATATATGAATAGACTTGTGTCCTGGTTTTGGTTGAGATAATTTCTTCTCAGTAGCTAGTACAGTGTTGTGCTTTGGATTCAGTATGAGAATAATGTTGATAACACACTGATGTTTTGTTTATTGCTAAACTGTGTTAATCCTAAATCAAGGACTTTTTAATGTCTCATGCTCTGCCAGTGAGGAGGTACACAATAAAAAGCTGGGAGGGAGCATGGCTGGGACAGGTGACCCAAATTGGCCCAAGGGATATTCCATACCATAGAACATCATGCCCAGTATASAAACTGGGTGAGTTATCTGGAAGAGGGCCTGATCAGGGTTTGGGACACTGTCTGGCATCAGTCAGTGAGTGAGCAATTTTATTGTGCATCACTTATTTTTCCTTGGATTTAATTTTTTTTCATTATCGTTATTGTTATTTAGTATTATTATATTTTACTTTGTTTCAATTATTAAAATGTTCAAGTTTTACTTTTTATTCTCCTCCCCATTCCACTGGGGATGGGGGTAGAGGGGAGGGTATGAGCAACAGCTGCATGGTGCTTATTTGCCAGCTAGGCTTCAACCACAACAGTCCTTTTTGGTGCCTAACGGGAGGCACGATGGGTTGAGTTAATGACAGATCTGACCATAGTGTATAAAATGAAAGTTGTTATAAAGATTCATTGTATTGGTTTAATAGTTGCTGGTTATAATGTTTATTTATTTGCTCTCACAGTTGTTGTGTTTCATCCCAGGGTTGTGTACTGTAATATCAGTAATATCTTACTTCCAGTATGTGTTCCCTGTGGCAGTGTTTATTGTCCTTGGGGCCTGGGCTAATACTATCATTGTGGGGTATTTTGTAGTATTGGCTTATGATATGCTAGTGTTGCTGGTTGGTAAACCAGTCTGTTGTATGTATTCAGTATTGCAAACACCTCTGTACGTTGGGACTCATCAACAGGAAATGATCTACTGGGAATGATTAATAATCATACCTTTGGCCTTTTCTCCTCGGAAAGACAACCTATGGGGGAGATACATTTTTATGTTTTTCTTCCTTCCCTCTTTCCTTCCTTCTCCTCCAGGCTGATTATCATAGTGTTTGAGAATTTTAAAGATTTTGAATATCCTTTGAATACCCTTGAAACCAGCCTGGTCTTTTTGCTAGGAATCAGCAGGTTGCTGCATGTTTCAGGTCTTGTTTAAGGTCAGATAATTAATTAAGAACATCACCTACAGATCTGCGCAAAGGGTGGATAGTTCTGAGTGGCAGGGTGTGTGGGATGGTTTAGGCAAGTACCTAGGGCAGTGGGCACCTCCAATGCATTTGCACCTTACCCCTGAACAAGTGCAGAATCCAAAAAAGCTAATAAAATATTTGAAAAAGGTGTGCTGTCACCCTGGCACCCCAGAGAGGACCCAAATTACTGCAATGTTGGGGCCTGACCCAGGCCTATTGAGCAGTGTTCAATGCTGTTCTGTACCCTCAGGGGGAGGAGAAGGTCTCTGGATCTGACAATAAGACAACACACACTGCAGCTACTCTAACCATTGTAGAGACACTGTGGCTGCTCTAAACCCCAGTGACAGATGCTGCCACTGGACCAGAGAACCAACATGTGCCAGTGTCAGTTACCCCCGTACAGAAGCAGCAGAAATGCACACGAAAGTCATACCATAAAAAAGCTTTAGCAAAGACAGTCAAGGAGGACAAGAAGGTCAGAGAGGGGAGAGGATGAAGAAGCAGGGCCATCACAGGGGCTGTTTTGAATGCCATTACCAAAGCCATTACAAGGGCCATCACAGGAACAGGAAGAAGAGACAGAAGAGTCAACCATTGTCATKGTGTGGCCTCGTCTAGCTGGAGGTCAGTGGCCGCAACCTTCCTAGAAGCCTCACGCTTGTCCAGAGGTGCCTCGGTGCAGTGTGTGACAGCCGGTGGGAAAGGCACAGTGCCGTGCCTTCCACCTGCTAATGCCACCAGCRCAGGTGGTTAAGCAGGCAGTCACACAGCCGACACCTTAAGATGGGAATAAAGAGTCGGAGGTGGACTCTCCTTATGATGTTCCACAGAAGGTGTTTATTCTTGAAGGGTCAGGGAAGGAGAGCCAAAAGAATACGGTAACACAAGGTTTTATACAGTACAGACAAGGGGTGGAGAGAACACTGAGGGCCAACCACACTAGGGTTAGGGGGAGGAGAAAAGGTGGGGTAGCAGTACACAAACCAATAAGGGTAGGTGAGGGGAGGAGCAGGGGAACAAAGCCAATGGGGCGTCGAGTGAGGGAGAACATTCTGGCACGTAACCATATATAGGACATAGATTGTCAAGGATATACTAAATGAATGGGGGAGCACACTACTCTAAGGCTTGGGTGGGAGAGACTTTCCTCTTTACCACAATTTAGRGTGAGATCTTGGACCTCGGAGCTTTTACTTAATACAACACCTGGGCTCTCTGGCCCCACTGGCTCCTCGGTTACTTGTGTGGTTGGCTTATCCTCCGCAGCATCTTTAGCTGCAGGCTAAGCCACTACTACAAACCATCACTCTTATCCTTGAGTGAGCTGCAGGAGATATGAAAAGATTTCATCACTGGCCCACAGGCTCTGTGCACCCTTAGCACAGGCTATCTCAGGAGGCGATATTTCAAGGACCCAAAAGAGTATTGGTGAGTTTTTGGTATAGCTGCTTCAGAGAAAAGGAAATTAAACAGCTGTCTACCTTGCCTGGTCTCTTAGACTGCTCTTTTGTTGTGGGGTTACTGAAGTTGGAAGAACAGCAGGTTCCAAGCACTACCAGAGTGGTGCACTGGAGGCAATATCACACCAACAAACACGCTGTAACTCCCACCCGTAAATTAATTTGTTGACCAGAGAGTCAAGGTGTGATCAGCAGGACCCACTCACACCCTTTAACAACTCCATATGACAGTGTGAAAGTCCAGTGGGGAATAGAGGCTGACAGTAGACTATCATGGCCTGAATGAAGCCACACCACCTCTGAGTGCTGTTGTACCAGACATACTGGAACTTCAGTTTGAACTGGAGTCAAAGGCAGCCAAGTGGTGCCACAACTGGTGTTGCTAAAGAGTTTTTCTCAATCCCTTTGGTGGCAGTGCAGGCCACAGTTTGCTTTCACTTGGAGGATACGACTGCCCCAGGGGTAGAAACACAGCCCGACCATCTGCCATGGACTGATTCAGACTGGGAGAGGGTGAAGCTCTGGTACACCTGAAACACACTCATGATGTTATTGTGTGGAAAAATACAGCAGCAGAAGTTTTTGAGAAAGGGAAGAAAATAGTCCAGATCCTCCTGAAAGACAGTTTTGCCAGAAAATAAAGGGTCCTGCACAGGAGATACAGTTTTTTGGAATAAAATGGCAAGATGGACGTCACCAGATCCCAATGGATGCTATTAATAAGATAACAGCAATGTCTCCAGCAACTAATAAGAAAGAAACACAATCATTTAGGCATTGTGAGTTTTTGGAGAATGCACATTCCAAATTATAGTCCGATTGTAAACCCTCTCTATCAAGTGACCCAGAAGAAGAGTGATTACATATGAGGCCCAGAGCCATGACAAGCCTGTGAACAAATCAAGCAGGAAATAGTTCATGCAGTAGCACTTGGAAGGCTTAACCCAGGCCCCAACAGCCTTGAAAACAGGCTGGGGTTGAATATAGAAAGAAATAAGAGAGCATACACCATTCTACTTGACTGTGAAATATACTTGTATACTGTGCAACACTTTTTCCTGGGGAGTTAGTCAGACTCCAGACTACTTTGGCATTTTTTACTATTCATTTGTACACTGAATAACATGATGGCTGTAAAGACAACAACAGACTCCTAAAAATGTCCTCATTCCCTCAAAAATATATTATTATAATGAAGTTGATTGCTTCTTAAAAAAGAAAGTGCCACAGTATAAAGAATTTCTTTTCCTCTTACTAAAAGTAGTTTCACTCCTCTGTTTTATAACAAAACTAAAGGCTATAGAGAATAAGAAAAGATTGTGCCATTGAACAGAATAAGAGTTGTCTAATTTACTCTGTAAGGATTCCAATAGATCTTTACGATGGTTTGGGAGTCATGTCCTCAGAAGAGGGGCTAGGAGTCCAAATGCAAGTATATGGCAAGAAATTATATGTGGAATAGGCAGGACAACAAAGAGAGAGAAAAATGTGCAACAAGAAGGAAAAGTAAATAAAATTATAGCAATTTAAGAAAAAGTAATGGACATCATGAGTACAAGATGTTAAGATCTGATTGGAAGAGATGCCTGCCCGAATCAAGGTGCAAACAAGACCAATAAAGAAAGCAAAGATGAAAAAGGAATGGAGAATGTAATATCAAGCAGGAAATAATTTGGAAGTTAGTATAAAAGCACAGTTAATAATACAAGGAAGTAATAAAATCTAACAAGAGGTCTTACAATTTTGGTTATACTCTTGCAATTTTTAACTATATGTATAGGCAAGCCTAGTGGGTTSACCCTGGCTGGCTGCCAGGCACCCACCAAAGCTGCTGTATCACTCCCCTCTGCAACTGGACAGGGGAGAGAAAATACAACAAAGGGTTCATGAGTTTAGACAAGGACCAGGAGAGATCACTCACCAAATAYTATCATGGGCAAAGCAGCRTCAACTTCAGGATATTAATTGAATTTATTACTAACAAAATCAGAACAGGATAATAAGAAGTAAAACAAATCTTACAAACAACCTTTCCACCACCTCTCCCTCCTTCCCAGCTCTACCTCCCCCTTAGCAGTGATGCAGGGAGATGGAGAATGGGGGTTATGGTCAGTTCATCCCACATTTTTCCTGCTGCTGCTCAGGAAAAAGAGTCTTTACCCTGCTCCAGCAAGGTGTCCCTCCCATAGGAGACAGTTCTCCGTGAACTCCAGTGTGAGTCCATCCCACAGACAGCAGTTCTTCACGAACTGCTCACACGTGAGTCACTCTTTCACAAGGTGCATTCCTACAGGCACGGCCTGCTGCAGCATGGGTCCCCCACAGGGTCACAAGTCCTACCAGTAAGCTCCAGTGTGGGTTCCTCTCTCCAGGATTCTGCAGATCCCTGCCAGGAGCCTGTTCCAGCACAGGCAACCCAAGGGTTCACAGGCCTCTCTCAGGTATCCACCTGCTCCAGAGTGGGTTTCTTCCAGGATTCTGCAGGTGGATCTCTGCTCCCCATGGACCTCCAAGGACTGCAGGGGCACAGCTGCTCCACTGTGGTCTTCACCATGGGCTGCAGGGGAATCTCAGCTCTGGCACCTGGCGCACCTCCTGCCCCTCCTTCCTCACTGACCTTGATGTCTACAGAGTTGTTCTTCTCACACATTCTCACTCCACTCTTCTCTGGCCGCAATTACATCTGCACAACAACTTTTTTTTCTTGTTAGATTTGTTATTACAGAGGCATTACCACCATTTCGGCCACTTCTGATAGACCCAACCGTGGCCAGGAGCACATGTGTCTTGCAGCTGGCTGGCATTGGCATTGCTGGACATACAGGAACCTTCCAGCAGCTTCTCACATAAGCCACTACCAACAACCTCCTGCCAAATGTGGTCGTGCAAACCCAATACAGCAAGGGAAGAGAATTCAGGCATGAGAAGAAACTGTAACATGGTACAAACAGGTTCTCTGGCAGATCTTAAAAGACTTATCTTCTGGATAAAACCACCAGAAAGGGAGTCTGATGATATCTATTTTAAGACAGAATTTGATACAACATTTGCAGTTATTTATGCCTTACCTTCCCATATTATTGACAAATTTTCCATGTAGGAGATATTTCATTGCCTATGAGGAAATAGCACTTCCATTAAGTTTTCATCTTAAATAAATTTGGATTACAAAGACATTTCCTACAAAAATAGTCTTTATTTATATAGTTCACTATTATGAAGCTAGGTTATACTTTAAGACATAGCTTTATATATTTTCTAATACGGTAAGAGAAATAACCACCATAAATTTGTTGACTCCAGAAAAATTAAAATTTATGGTTGTCCTTGGTAACCCAAAATGTTATTGCATTCCATATCTATCTGGACCCAAAAATCGTTACTGTCTCTTTAAAGCCAGGCAGCACGACTGGAACTGGAATTGTGGGGCAGTCGGGAGGTGGCGGTCCACTTAGAAAGTCAGGGCACCCAACGTGACTCCCTCTTTTGCCTGGCAGCGTTTGCTGAAGGCAGAGGCACCGCTTTGGAGGAGGTTGCTTGCCACAGGTTTCTGGGCTTGCAACTGGAGCAACTTGGGAAGACTGCATTTTGCAATTAGAAACTGTTTTTGGAGGAAACTTTGCAAACTCTATCAGCAGCGAAGAGTGAGCCTGTCCCAGGGGGCCGTTTCAACCCCGTGTCAGCGCCAACAGAGCGGTTCTTCCCCCCCGACACAYCCGCAGCATGACGGAAATCAGCACCAACATGGAGCAGTTGTGCGGGTGACAGGAGGAAGCAGTGGGCGGTGGCACTGACCCCATGCTCGCCGGCAACTCTTCAGCTGCCACTAGAATGGCTCGTAAGTGCCTACATTCCAGAGAGGGTTTGCTGCCATCCTTTCCCTTTGTTTCCTGGACCATGCAGTCACCCATGGAGGGCTCCATCTTGGAAAGGGTCTGATGCCGTTTTCCCTGTCTCCCTACATGCCATCGGCAGTGGGGGCCACCATCTTGGAAGGGGGTGATTCCCCGCCATTTTGGGTGACCCTTCTTCTCGAGCTGGTGGGTGTGGAGGTGGCTGATTTAGCAATTTTGTACCTAGTGATTATTCACTGGTATTTTTTGCCTGTTGCTGTTTTGCTTGTTAGTAAACTGTTTTTTTGCACTTATATATACTCGTATTGGTTTCTTATTGGTGGAAAGGAATTGATTGAAACTAAAGAGAGATAAGTTATTTTTGAGAGTCCACCTGTTTAAATTGTCTTAAACCAAGACAGTGGTGAAAGACATTCTTTCATACTTATGTAATTATTGCCTCACTGAATCATACAAAAAAAAACAGGTATGTGAGAATAGAACAAAACTTATACAAAAATTTAACTTATTGTAAGATGCTAGAAAATAATATACCACATAACATGGAAAAAGTCTACCTAGATATACTAATAAAAATGAGCTTCTTTTCTGGAACTGAGCAGCCCAATATAAATTATWTTTTAAATTAATTTATGTAAGTTTTCTTTAGTTGTCTGTAGATAACTCCAGAAAGGATCTTCTCAGCTAATTACTTGTAGCTAATTTTCATGAGTCCTCAAATAAAGTCTCACTCAGTGGCTCAATATCCTTCACAAAGCATTTCTCTTTTCCTTTCCTGAAAGCTATTGTAAAAAATAATAACAGAAGTTTCCTTCCTTGAGTTGTCAGGGAAATGTTCATGGTGACTGAAATCCTATTTTGACTGAAATAATAGTGCTTCTTATCATCATTCTTACATGAAGCTTACAGTAGAAATTATATATAGGTAGTAGAAATTGTATATAGGTCAATATTTTATCTTTACAAATTTAAAGACAGGAAACAGAGAAACTGAAAAATGAGTCACAGTACAATGAAATCAAACACACTAACCAAAAAGATATAAAAGTCAAAATTTGAATGTGTATTAAAATGCAGTAAAACATTATTTTCTGAAAAAATTTTTGTGGGGGTTCTTATATACAATTTTATCCAATCTGTTTATATGGATAGTATAGTTTGTGTGTCATTATTTGCATAACTGACAAATTTAGTGTTATTTAAACATTCTCAAATACACTGCTAATTTACAAAATAGGTAAGTCCCAGTTCTATACCAATAGATACACACCATGATCTTTCTAGGTTCAGATAAATTTTAAATCCAATGTAAGAAGAATTCCCTATCAACCTTCTTGCAAACACTCTTCATTCATTTCTGAATACAGTCTGTTCTGTATACTYGGGTGTGAGGCTTTCTGAAATGTTTATTTGTACAATATAGTTCACTGGTTGGCTAGTCTTATAGACAAGAAGTGAAATAATTCTGAAAGCAATCTGGATATCTTTGTTTTTAGATGAAATAACATTATGATCTTCTGTTGGATCCAACTAAAATCCTTGAAGGGTTGAATTCACAGGGTCTTGTAATGACCGTGACAGCTACTAATTTTTGATCACCTCAAAACTTGTTTTAATTCGCACCGTCCTCGTTATTTCGTTACTAAGACTAGTAAAAAAAAAACCCCAAGAATAAGATTAACAAAAACCAGAACACTAAATAAGAACACCAGTAGGTAGAGCTTCACTATTTAGATATATAAGAATGTAGTTAAACATCTCACTCTTCAAAACTTCTTAAGCACATCCATTTCATCACCATTAGCCATTTCTTATCTTCATATTTCCTCCATGGTACCTTTGTGCTACACCCACATGAGTGTGTGAACAAGTTTCACAAAATGACTGGAACAAGGAGTTGACTTGAAAAATAACACACCAAAATACAATTAGCCTCAACAGAATTTCTCCAGCTTTTTAGTTTGAGCAATTTATAGTTAGTTCCATGCTATAAAGCCTGAGAAATCCCAAAATACCATATAATAAGGGCATTAGAGAACTTTTATGTGTAACATGAGCCCATGTTTCCTCAGATAAATAAAGGATTTGAGTTTATATCTTCTATGTTCCATCTAAAKATTATTTTCTTCCC
Source organism: Amblyornis subalaris (assembly GCA_018881555.1). NCBI lineage: Eukaryota > Metazoa > Chordata > Aves > Passeriformes > Ptilonorhynchidae > Amblyornis > Amblyornis subalaris. The sequence continues at coordinate 9,921,689 of JACAXG010000017.1, forward strand.
TAGAGTAGATGATGATTGGTACAAATTCTTCTCCAAAACTTTTTACTAAATAATTTTTCTCTATCTGTTTGTTTTGTTTTTTTACTGACTCTTTAAAGAAGTCTACCTCTGGAGAAAATAGTTTAGGCCAATCCTGAAACAATCTCTTTTCCTAATAAAAACAGCGATGAAGACAACAGCATTCTCAATCTATTTAGCTCTCCTGAAAGCAATCAGTTTTCTTTGTTTGTTTAGTTTTAGTAATTGTTATGTAGTTGTATTGGTCATATCAGAGCAATTTTTTTGTCATAGTCTGGCCATCAAGAATTGCTCTCTGTGATAAATGTAGTGATGTGCTGTACTTTTTCCAGCACTAATCTTTACTGTTTAATTATTCTGAATATTTTAGGGAAAATATTGGTTGCCGAAGATCTATATTGCTGTTAAGAGACCACAGTGAAAACTGAAACTTCTTACACTGAAATGTTTATTCTACTGAAGTGGTGTCTGTATAAAGTAAACAACTTTGATCCCCACATTATTTTAAATAGTTTTATCTCCATTGTAAKATAAGCCAGTCCAATCAGCTATAAATAAACTGGTTTACCTCTAAGTGAATTAAAATAGCAACTAGGCAAAAAAGCAAACAGGAAGAAAAAACAGAAAGCTCAACCAGACCACTATTTTGTTCCTCAAGGATACATATGCCCCTGAGTCATATCAGGTTCACATGCAGTAGAAAAATACCCTTTTTCTTACCAGTATTGCACATGAGATCGATTTAAAGATTCATATATCTCATGTTAGAGGTTGCTGCATTGGGTAGCCTGATGGAGATGAGGCTGCTGTGCTCCTGGTTTCCAGAGTCCAACCAGCAACAAGGCTTGGCACACAATCCCCAGTAGGAACACACACACTCACACCACACTCACACCCTGCTACGTGAACAGCCTGTCACACACATCCAGCATGCACAGAGCTGGCTACAGAGGCAACACAGAGGGAAAACAGTGCTATACCAGCACCTATGTAAATGTACAGCATTCACACAAATATGAACAGCACAGATAGCGTGATCCTTTTCCTCCACAGGAACAGGGTTTAGGAAAGTCTGCCAGTAGGACAGTAGAAACAACAACAATTGGTAAAGGCAACATGCCTTTACCAATGCCAGACTCACCTGATCATCTTCTATAGCAAAATAATGTATTTTGTCAGCACAAGGAGAGCAGTGGATGTTGCTTCAGCAAAGCATTTAACACTATTTCCCACAGACTTCTGGACAAGCTGGCAGTGCGCAGCTTGGATGGGTGGTCTGCGAGTTGGGTATGGAATTGGCTAACAGGCTGCACTCAGAGGGTGGTTGGTGATCAATGGTTTTCACTTAGGCTGGCAGGCTGTCTCCAGTGGGTCCCCCAGGGATCAATACCGGGCCCCATGATGTTAAAGATTTTCATAAATGATCTGGATGATGGGATCAAAAGCAGCTTCACCAAGTTTGCTGATGACAGCAGACTGGTGGTGAAGTGGACATGTGAGAAGGAAGAGACATCTTACAGATCAACCTGGACAGGCTGGAGGAACAGGACAGCAAGAACTGTGTTTTAACAAAAACACCTGCAAGGTTCTGCTCCTGGGATGACAGAACCAAAGAGCTCAGAACAGGCCAGGATCTGTGTAGCTGGGGAGCAGCATCACTGAAAGGGATCTGAGGCTCCTGGTGGACAACAAGCTGACTGTGAGTCAGCTGTGTGGCTGCAACAGTGAAGGCAAAATGGATCTTGGGCTGCATCTGCAGAAACATTACTTGCAGTGGGGATTACTTGATGTGATCATCCCACTTTACCCAGAACGAGTAAGGCCACACTTAAGTACTCTGTCCATTTGTGGCACCCAAAATTTAAAAGAAGATGTGGACAGACTAAGGAGGGTCCAACGGAGTGTCACCATGAAGATCAAAGGGGCTGGAGAACTGACCCTAAGAGGAACAACTATATTACTGTCTGTGGAAAGAGAAGGCTTGTGGGAACCTCATAACACCCATCCCTATACTTAAAGGACAGTTACAGAGAGGAATGTCTCTCTTCATAAGAAGCCACATGGAGAAGTCTATGCCCGATGGGTACAAGTTGCACCAGGAGAGATTTAATCTTGATACAAGAAATAAATTTTTGCAGTGAGAACAGTCAATGACTAGAACAACCTACGCAGAGATATGGTAGAGTCTTCATCACTGGAGTTTTTCAAGACATGGTTAATAGGATGCTGGATAATGTCATCTAGGCTGAGGAAATGTCATATAATGATGTCAAAAATTTCACTGTGAATATCCTGAAAAGCAACACTTAAAAGTTTGAGAAACAGAAAACGCTTGCATTGTTAACATTTTTGTGTGAAAGATATCTTGAAATAAAAATTTATTTGTAGTATATATTTGTTTTACATTCTTTTTCATAATATTTGAAATCTGATCATTTTTATTCATTAGTATATAGCACATCATGCTATAATACATTTTAATATTTTTATAAATTATTCTGATTTTAATATATTTATAGCAGAAAAAAATGCTATGTATTAAATCTATTGTAGATTTCTGATGAAAATAGTTGCTTACAAATTAGAATATAGACATGACTCCTCTACCCAGTTTGAATGGTACCATATATTGATATAAATGTGAAAGAAATACCGTATCGACTTCTTGCTGAAATCACTGACTGCACTCTAGATTCATGAGTCATTGCTTTATAAAACTGCTTTCTGAGAAATAACAAAAGCAGCTTAACATTAAGGTACTGTAAAAACATGAGAATCTTCCAGATAATCTTTCCAAGCCATCAAAGGCTTCATTTGTTACTAATAAAAGTTGAAACAAATGACAAATACAACTTTTTCCCAGATCTATAAAAAACTTTTAGTGAAATTAAAACTGAAACAGAGCTGAGTGCTTGATATCATGATAAACTTATTTTCCTCAGTGCTTTAGCCCAGTGGATTGTTAGGAAATTACCAGATTGGGAAATATATTTAAGATGTGAAAGAAAAGAACAAAGCATCCAATAACCAAAAGTATTTTTTATATGATTAGCTGTCTAGTTTAAGTCTAGATCTACAGGCACTAGAAAGAGCTGGAAACCGAGAGAGACCAGCTTAGTATAGCCACCCAAGTATGCTTCAGTTTTATTGAATAGAACCTCACTGCTCCCCAGCCATGCCAGGGTCAGTCTGGGTTGTATTTCCCCTGAAAATGTAAAAATATATATCTGGGTATGTGGACAGTAAAGAAGCCAGTACATACCCTAAGGGGAGTGGTAGGGAACCAACACAGCCAGGCACATTGGGTAGTGCCCTAGTCAGTGTTGACTCAGCTTCAGATACCCTCTGGAGAAAAAAATGGTTATGTCCCCAGTGGCAGCTCTCTCCTTCCACTAGTCAAAGCCCAATGGTTTCATTAGATATGAAACTTCTAGATAATCTAACTTTTAGGTGAGCTGAATACCACCTTTCGCTAAGCCACTTCAGAACACTTGAGACAAGCTTTCTTAAGAAACTGAGCTTTATGCAGAAACATTCTTGAGATGTTAGGTATCCTCTGCAGTTGGCTGTCCCAAGTTCCTGGATCAATGTGGTATCGTACCGGCGATATTCATAAAAAGATTAAGAGACTCTGAGGAAAGAAATTACTACATTTTATAATGCTAACAGCTATTGCATATGTATAATGTAATATATGAGTATTCTGGATTAATATACAGTATTGCAGAAAACTAGACTACCCAGCAAAAAGTAATAACAGATGCAGAGAATGAATTTAGTCATGAACTGCAGAACATGGGAATTTAAATCCAGCTTCAGCTGAAAGATCTCAAAAAAACCTTAAGGACCTATTAACTATGGATTTAATACTTATGCCTACATATTTTTCTTTCTAAGTAGGACATTTTTTTCTCTCTGTAAAGCATAACTTGATACTGATGGAATACTGTGGCTTTACACAACACGTGAAATTTTAATGACAAAAACACGATTCACAAATTAGACATCTATGCAGATGTACATGATTTATGCATTGAATTATTTCTGTGTTACACAGAAAGGACAAGCAGGTCCTTTTGACCCAAATTTGACTTTGATTTTGCTGTTTTAGCCATGACCTAATTTAGAGCTGTCTCAGGCATGTTTATAAAATACTCAGCATTTAGACCATATGGTGTAGTTAGAGGCACAGAGCATCATTTGAACCTTCCCTAGAATTAGACTTCAAACTCTTTGTAATGTTAACATTAAAACTTAACTTTTTAATTTAGTAAATACTATACAACATAGATGTAATCCTAAAAGCTCCTCACACAAAAATCCACCATTAAAGCTTCAAATTCTCTGAAAAACAGTCTGTCTCTTTCTGATGTCTATAAATAGCCTTGTTCATGAAAACAGGAGACTGATGCTTCTTAATTTATGTCTGAGTAATTAACTATTCATATAACCAAATATCTGCTTCTGCCTTTGACCTGGGAATTGCCTGCAAGTAGTAAATCACACATTGTCTTTAACCAACAATTAGATGTATTTACAAAAACTTCAGAAATGAATGCATTTAACTGCAAATAATCTCATTGATGCCAAAACTGTTCTTGACATAAACGAATAGACAAATAAAACCTGTAAGCTAAAAAATTGCCGCCTATTCTCACATCAATTTATATGTGCAAAGGAATAAAGACTCACAGGCAGGAATCTCAAGAGACTATCCAATCTTTCCAGCTGCCTCTGGCAGGACATTCTATTCTCTTATGTATAGACTATATAGATTTAAATTTGTGAGACACTTTTTACTCCACTGCTGAAGATCCGGTGAGAAGAATCCAACTCATTCCTAAGCAGAATTTTTAGTGCTTTGTTGTACTTACTGATTCCTGCAAAACCCCATCTTTTTGGCAGTGAACTCAAGACTACAACACAGACACAATTTCCTTGCCCGATTTGCTGGAATTCCACCCTCAAGCTTTTTCATTCAAACATTTTTTTCTAAGCTTTCTTAGTACTATCATGAGGCCCAATGTTAAAAGACTTTTAAAGCCAAGTTATATGATGCTACGACTTCTATTCTATCTACAAGGGCTGTTATCCTATTGCAGAAATTAAATAGAGTGTTTTGAGGTGGTTTGTTATTGACAAGTCTTTTTTTGGCTATTTCTTTGCTCTTTCTTATTTCCAGGTCCTCCAGGTTTGTTAGATCATTTATTCCAGTTACTATTTAGAGATTAATGTTGAGAGATGCACAATTCCATGGCTCCTCATTTTCTGCTTTTTTTTTTAAATGTGGCACAATTTCCTTTTGGAACTTTGATCCATAAATTCTCAAAATAACTACTATTTGTGGTCTGATTTCACCAGGAAATTCTTTAACTACACAGAATGAAAATCATCACTCTTACAATATGAAAACACCTAACTTATATAAGTAGTCTTTAGCCTATTCTTGATTTACTTGATGCTGAAATCTTTCATTGCTGGTTTTAACTATATTTACTTCTAGGTTACAACTGATATTTTAGTCAAGAATTCTAAAAAAAAAAAAAATACTTAGCATGTTGACCTTCTTTTCATCATCTGCCAACAGTTTCCTACTTTCAAAATAGTGGACCCATTTATTAGTAAACCAATTTTTTCATTCTCCCCATACCTTCTTGTTATTCCAGTCAGTTAAAAGTAAACGCAGTGATCTCTTACCGTATTTTTGGGAGGGATTAATTAATTTGGCCACATGTAAATGTCTACTATGACTACACTTTGCTGTATAGGTAATGTAGTGAATCAGATACTCTTAGAATACTATTCAGCACATACTAAACTGCAACAGACAGTGAGTAGCAGTTTTCTTCTACTGCCAGGGAGAGTGCTTAGAATTACCAGCTCCTGTGCAACAGTCTGTTTTGTGTATATCTGCAGTCATTTGAGATTGCTCACAAAAAGCCTAACTGGTGTGATCTCTCAGATTTACTGATCTATGGGGACTCCTATAATGCTAATGTTCCTTTTGTCTTGAATCATTACCCAGAACCTTTCCAAAAGCTCCATTTAAAGTCTCAATGTAAGAATTTGTTCTTTATGTTAGAATGCTGAGTTAGTCCCTCTTCTGTTGCCTTTCGTTTCTAGTGAACCATACCCCCTTCTTGGCTACAAGGGCACACTGCTGGCTCATGGACAGCCTGTTGTCCACCAGAATCCCCAGGCCCTTCACCAAATTGCTTTCCAGTAAGTCTTTCTTCCAGTCTTCAGGCACCTTTCCTGTTCACCATGACCTTCCAAAAATGATCATGAGTGGCATAGCTATGGTGTCTGCCTGCTTTCTCAGAACTTATGGATCCATGCTGCCAGGGCCCATGAACCCAGGACCCAAAGAAAGGAAGAAAAAATKATATAGAAATAATAAAAATAAACAAACCTGGTAACAACTTTAACTCAATTCTATATTGATAAGAAGAGATAGCAAATGCTCTACGTCATCTTTGTGGGGTTTTTACTCTGAATTCTTCACTGATACTGTAAATGTTTTCTAAATAAGTGTCCCTTCCACATCTTATTCTCCCTAGCATTTGCCCTCTGATACCTTTCATTCATGATTAATGAATGCTTACTGAATGTTTAGTGTCATAAAATAGTTGTTGGTGCTTAGTTGCCATAGAAATGAGAAATACATTTATGCAGGTTTATCCTCAGCCTCTGCAGAAAACTGAAGCTGGGGGGGAAAAAAACAAACCACAAACCATTATTTTGTTACTTCTTACAAAACCAACATTTTTAATCATTTTTCAGTGCCTGCACAAAATCTTACTACTTTTCTTCCTAAAGCTGCTTAGGAAAATTGATTTTTAAAACTTTATTAGAATCTATTTCTGCTACCTCTTACTTTGGTGAAAAGCTTCTATAATACCTTATTTGGATAATGGATGCAAAGTATTAATTCCTTTGTTCCACTGAAAAAAACCCCACAAACAAATGGAGGCCCCCCAAAAAATCTTGGTAAAAATTAGCATGAGATACTAAGAAAGTAAGAGTTTTAAATTCCTCTCAGTAGCCCATATAGCTACTTTCATAGGCATTCAAGTAGCAAAGGATGCATGACTGAAGTTTTGGTTATAATGAATTCATTATCCATGGTACATTAAGTACCACATTTCCCTTTATTCAAATTACACAGATAATTTTATATGTTCCATACCTAAACCCTATGAATTCTAACTACCATAGATAATGTTTGCACTGGCACAAATGAATACTGACTATAGATCTTGTCTTTTTCCAGTCAACCCAAATTTCCACAGATTTTCTTCCCCTCACTATTGTACTAGAGTTAAATATAGACTAAAGTTATGGAATAACATTAAAGACATGGAATATCTATGGTGACATATCTGAAAAGTAATTGAATATAGAGTTCAAAATTCTGCGAAAAAATAGAAAACATTTTTGTTTGGTTGGTTTTCTTATCCTGAACCCTCTTTATAATGTAACTTCAAAAAATATTTGCAGGCACAACTTTTCCTTTTGAAAAGGAATCTGTTGCTAACAACTCTCAATGAGAATCTTAATTGTATACATTACTTCAGTCAGTGTCAGATACATGAACATGTGCCTTTCTCTCTTTGTGTATTGTACTGGGTATACTGTGTTGGATTTCTGTAGGGAGGTAAATGTTCTTGATTTGTTTCCAAATATCTTTTAACACACTTTGGGAAATCTGCTAGTAATGTAAACCTAACACAGCTAAAGAGACCACTGCTGAAAATTTTCTGAAATTTCCACCTGAAATGGTCATTAGGCACACATTTATTATCTTTATATGAGAAACTTACGCAAGAGCCTTTACACAAGTACCTTACACAAAAATGTTTCAATTTTGGCAGCAGATTAATTTTTCTAATGAGAGCTGATATTTCTCACTGCATTTTATAACACTTTTGTATTATTTCAACATCTCAGTAGCAATGTGTCGTGAGCCACAGTAGATAAGGGTCTTGATGCACTGCAAATGTCAATGCTTATGAAATTCTTTTGATAAATCAACTCTTCTCTGATGTGTAGAGCAGGTCTCTATATACAGAAATCAAAGAATATAAAAATATTTAAATTATATTTCAAAATTACAAAGACATTCAAATTTTCTAATACTTAAAAATTTTTAATTCACCTTGGTAACTGAGAATGAAAGAAAGATTGATGGGCAGAAGTTACCAAAAAAGATTCTCTCAATTTTCAATCTTCCCTAGGAAAATGTGGTATATGTGGTTCTAATACATTTCCAGTGGGAGAGCAGGAAAAACCGAACCAAATGAAAATGTACCATAACATTTCTTTTCTTGAAAGAAAAAAAAATAAATTCAAGGTGCTGAGTAGAATGAATATGGACAGAATGATAGCAATGGAAGGTGATATAAATGCTTCTTCCTCATCTCCCTCATTTGTCTTATCTTTGCCATCCTTCTGCAAAGGAATGTTATAAAGTTGGGGAGGCCTTTACATTCATACTAAACTGCCAGTCTTTAGAGGAAGGTAGCCTCATATCCTAGTTCCAGCCAGGACAGGGTTAATTTTTGCAGTCGCTAGGAGGGGGCATGAGCAGGACCCAGAGGTTATTCTGTACCACCTCATGTCATTGCCAAGGGCAGGGGAAAGGGAGCCTCTTACGAGGAGAAGGGTTCCTTCTGGTCGAGTAAGAGTGGTAGAGGAAGAGGTGGCATGGTCCCAGTTTCAGGCCAGAGGGAACAGTTGGGTAATGCTGGTTTAGAGCTAAAGGCAGTGTTGGGGTATTGTCTATTGTCAGGGCCTTCTAGGGTGAGCAATACAATTTTTTCTTGTATCCAATATTGTGTCTGTTACTGATCGGTTTTGCCTCATTGCTGTTTCCAGAAAATTGTTCTTATCTCAATCTGTGATCTTTACCTTTTGTGCCTCCAATTCTCCTCTCCAGCCTGCAACAGGGGGAAAGTGGTGGAGGGAGCAAGTGAGCAGTGTGTAGTTTGGAGAGTGTCTGTGGGAGTACTAAATTGGGGAATACCATTCCTAAACCACCACACCTTGCCAGACCAACACAATCAACAAAACCATAGAGCAAATACTGAGCTACAGTTCCCTTTAATGACAATGTTTACACAGGCAGCAGTGCAATATGGGACAGGAGTGATCAATCTGCAGATGAGTTTCTCAAGTACATTGCTAATCATCCATCTATTTTCTGTTGGAGTCTTTTGTAGACTTCTGAAGAATTTACAAACAACTCTGCCTACAGTGTCATGCATAGGTTCCACATTACTGTATGATACAATTTTATATCAGTAAAAAGTCATTTGCAGAAATAGCCTAAGAGCCTCCTGAACTTTCAACAGCTCTGTTTTTGGGGTGGGAGAAGTCCAAGCAAGGTCAGACATGACTGCTACAGTCTTTATATAATTTGGTTACATGCATACTTATTACAAATATATTAATAATTTTCTCTGAAAACAACAGAGCTCAGAAACATCTGTATATATGTAATTTATACAACAATATATATAGTAAAATACTATAATACAATAGTACAATAATGTGTATAAGAATCTTGTAACTGTGATATTGATATCTATTTAGTTAATGACCATGTATTGATATGAGTAACAACTTAGTTGCTTTCTGGATGTAACAGTGTTGCATATATATTGCCCATATAAATTCTTATTCCACTAAGACTTAGCAGTAGTAACACACACAGATTTTAAAAGGAAAACACGTGGTATGTAGTTACAATGTCCTACATTCAGTTACTGGGCACACTGTGGAAAAGAATTTTTCATTACTTGTTTACTGGTAGTCTTGAGCAGTGAGGTAAGCATCCCCAGAGACGAAACAAGATGGTTCTGTTTCCTTGTTGCAAAAACATGCTTGTTCTTCTTTCAGGTCTAGAGAACAGCTTCCCAGGCAAAATGTCAAACATTCTTGAAATAACATATATTCAGAAATGTGCTGCTTCAGTCATAAATGTCTATTCCAAACAGGCACTGCTAGACTCCTCCTGAAGGGTCTACCCAGGAACAAAGTGTACAGAGTGCTTTTCTTTGCTATTTCAAACCTGTTGAAGCAAACATAAATATGCTAATGAAGCTGCTAGTTCRGCAGTTAATTTTCAGCACCTCTTGCTACACTTATTTCATTATCCCAACTGACATTTTATTCACTTAGTCACAATTACACTGCAGGAAAACTGTAACTGTGCTAACATAACTTAGAATGGAAAGACATAGAGCATCACACATTTCCACCTATTAACAATCAACAGTTGTTGGCTTTTTCCACAATGTTAAATGCAAAATCTTTAATTCCTAAATTGTATAATATGCTTAGTCTTTGCAACATGGCACATTTGCATATTGAAATGGATGGAAAATAAGAATAATGAACCATGCTAGGAAATCTGAATGTAAAGAATAAGAAAAAAAAATGTTTAAACTCTTTTATTCTTTTAATCCTTTCAGGATGTAGCTTCTGTATAAAATGTTTTGCTGGTGACAATCTATTTAATTACATAGGTTTCAGTAGACATTTAGACATGTCCAGATTAGACTCCAAAATTTTTCCATTAGAATGCAAAGCCTCCATTCATCCTGTGATTATATTTTTTTTGTCATTTTTGGAGAGGGATTTCCATTTAAACCTTTCCCAGCTATTTCAAGGTTCCTTTCTGCATACTCTCCAATTTAATTTTCAGCTTTTAATTTCTATATTTTTCTGCATACCGCTACCCAGTTTTCTTCCAAAATGATCTTTAGAGACAATAGAGTACTGTTTCTCACCACTTGATCCAAAACAATAACTAAAGCAAAGATAATGACAGAAGAAAGTGAATGAACAAACAAAACAAAACCAAAAACAAAACAAACCCCCCACGACTTGAAGAGGATTTTTTCACAGGAAGAATATCCAGTCAGTTCATCCCATTTCATTTAGATTGCTATCACCTAAACCTTCTGGCAATTCGAAAGTATGTCAGCCATTGCACATTTTCTGTGCAAACCTTTAGATGACCTACTCACAATCCATAAAACCATAATGACTCTTAAGAACATGGACTCTTTTCTCCCCCTCATCGCATTAGATATGTACTTCTTAGAACCAAAACTGTATTTTCAACACTTCAGTAAATGACCTGGTTGCTGGGCTCCCACAGCTCCTACTGATGTCAAGGTTAGTTACCTTTTACATTGTCCTATTTCTTTCTCCAATACATTTACATGGCAAAGCTACAACTTTATGATCATTAATAACAGTTACAACTATGCAAGCTAACATAATTACAATAAAATCATATGCTTCAGGGCATAAATTGATAATCTGTCGGAGTCAGGAAAGAACTTTTCTTCCCTCATTATGACATTAAACAATGGACAAGCGCTTTATGGTGGCTTTTGCTGTTATTTGAAGAATTAAGTACAGGCAGCTGCTTATGGAATCAGAATGCCAGAGTAGGTTTAATAATGTCAGTAATCCAACATTACCTCTTTTATAGTCTGATAAAATCTCACCCATTATGTTCCTTATTGTAACAAATAACATTGATATTACAATGAACACATGGGTCATTTTTATTTTTTCATTCCTCTGCTAAAAGAGTATTCCTGAGTGTTTCCATTTGGCAAGGTTTTTTTTTGGTTTTTTGGTTTTGTTTTTTTTGTGTGTGTGTGTGGGTTTTTTGTTTTTTTTAATAAGTAAATGCCAAGTGATTAATTCTGGAAGAAAATCTTAAAATGAAAAGTGAAAAGTGGCTGGGAGGTAATGAAACTAAGAGTGTTAATTAAGTGCACATGATAAGTTAGTAAAATTGACTCCCAAAAATGTGCTCCAAAGCCGTACTTTCCTATATTCTATTTCCCTTAGTATAGAGGAAGAGAGGGGGCAAGAAACAAAAGACAGCAATCCTTAAAAAAATAAAAACTTGATTATAGAAACCATGATAAAATGAGAGAGTTAGACAATAAACACACTCTTGATGAACTTCTCCAGTTCTTTGGAGGATCTGTTTCCAGTAACAATTGACGATTTTGGATAACTGGGAAAATAAAACAAAACTAAACACTTTTATGAATTTTAAAATTATTGATTTGTATTCCTTCTAAATTATTATCCTACAATATTACTCCACAGTTTTGATCAAATTGTCAGTGAAGTAAAAAACTAAGTTCAAATCGGTATATTATCACCTTAGAACTAACATTAATAACTTGATACCCAGACAGAATTTTTCAAATCACCAACTATATCTTCATGCTACCCCCAGTAGTGTACTGTCCCCACCTCTTTCGCTTGGGATAAATGCCTAGTTGTCTCCATCAATGACAGAGGAATCAGAGAGATTAAAATCACTGGGCTACAGTTAACCTTTGGGGATTTTTCCTCAGATTCTTAATTTTGTTGTTAAAGTCAGGTGAAGTGAATTCTGATTCTGTATATGAAACACAGAAAAAGCTATTATTAGAAAATTAAGCACATTATTATTCCACTTGGACCCACAATAAATAAAACAGTTCTAGTATCTTGGAGAGGGAGATGATCAGGAAACTGTTACCTTGGTTCCCCAGCAACTTTATCTAGTAGAGAAACAGTCCAATACCAGACCATTTACCTCTCTCCCATCCAGAAAATTGTTCTGATATCACAATTTGATGTTCATTTCCCAAATGAGGAATAGATTCATTTAACCTGTCTCAGGTCTCTTGAGAGTGCCATCATCACTCTCTGTCTTCAACATAATTTCAATTTCAGGTAATGCTTGAAAGAAAAGATAAAATGAGAGTTTGCTTAATTTCACTGACCTATTTAAGCACCCAGACCCCAAATTTCTGTGATACATTAGCTGTATTATTGCTATCAACGTTATCTCTAACAGCCCTTTCCACTCCACTTTTTTTTCCACATCAGGCTGTCTGCATGAAAAAACTTAAGTTTGCGAAAAGTATTTGTGCTTTCAAAATTGAGAGGAATTCCTGGTTAAAAATCTGCACAAATGATACTCTCTTGATAGCCCTATTTCATGTTCCTCTCACATAAAGAGAAGACAGGGGTTTTCTTTCTCTCTGAAGCTCTGTATATGTGTGATCTCCACTAAATTAGTTAGGCAAACAAAACTGCCTCAGCCATTCTTTCAGTGGACCCACCAATGGGAATAGTCGTTCTTTAAAACTTGAGAACAGAGATATGGTTAGTTCACAAACTTGTACACTCAAACATCCATTCCTTATATAGTCAAATCAAGGAATAGTTATAATGTGTCTATAATTAGTCACACCCAATGTACAAAACCCAAATCTGAAATATTGCATATTTATAAAGTCTTGTTTGCTATTATTCTGTGAAAAGAAAACCTACTTTTTTATAGACAGGCTTGAGAAAAATCATGATGCGCTCACTAGTACTGAACAAAGGAGACAGATTAATTTATCAAAACATTTAAATAAATTTCCAAATTCTGGTCAGGGTGCAGACATTTGCTTTTGGCAGGGTCTCATACAGATATTTTTAGGCTGTATTCTTCATGAAGATTGTGTGTATCTATGTACAAAAGAATAATATTCAGATTAATTTGGGGGTGTAGAATTTTTACTGGGTCTAAATCTGTTCACTTGATCTTAATTTACTCTGCTTGAAGTTGAAGCAGGATCCTGATTCAGTTTTAAAAACTAAACTACAAACATAAATTTGAACAGACTCTAAGTTTAAGAGTAGACTTTGTGGCTTAGGTATATTGTTCCTTTAAAAAATAGAAAAAATCATCCTCAGAACACCATATCTATCTGAATTGCTTATTCCTTGAAGGAATATTTTATATTAAAAAATCCCTTCAGAATAATATCTGAAAGATAGAATGGAAGAAAACATAAGGATTCTCTTTTGCATGTTGTTTAATTACCCCCGCTTCAAGCCAGAAAAATTAACTATTCCATTTAGGATGTGATCTGCAATGCAAGCTATGCTAATCATGAAGGCTACTGGTGCTGATCTTTAAGGCATGACTACATTTTATTTTCTGAATTCAAAAAAGCTGGACTGGAAATCACATGCGTCTTGGATCTCTAAAGGTTTAATGATGAATTTATTTGGTTAGAAGGTATTGCTGCCCACTTTACATTTTCACTTACCTTTTTTTTTTAAGTTAAAGTGTGTGTACCTTGCAAGTCCACCTTGAGAAGACTGCATAACTGCTTCATCTATAAATTCATAAAGATGCTTATAGATTTGTCATTATATATATTTTTTATAACATTAATTGCTACATAGATGTTCTGTTTCCGGTCCCAGTGAACACTAATAGAACCTTATATCTGGAACTCTGATAAATTTAGAAGTCAAATAGTTCCCCAGAAAGGTTCCACCATTGCAAAGAAAAATGAGAAAAGGAACAATGCTCCAAGTAGCTGAGCTATGGCTCAGCTCGAAAAGACTGTCAATCTTCCTTTGGGATTAAAATAAAAATTTCTTTGCCAAGGACAAGAGCTGGAAAACAGTAATTGTTAGAGAAATTAAAATACATATTATGCATTGGGGTTTTGATATGAATGCTTCAAGAAGAACTAAAAACTGACTGAAAGGTAATCAAATCTTTGCAATAAGAAACCATATTTGCCCAGAGAGGATGTGGAGTCTCCCTCACCGGAGATATTCAAGAACCACCTGGACACAATCCTGTGCCATGTGCTCTGGGATGACCCTGCTTCTGAAGGGAGGTTGGACCAGATATGGACCCTTCCAACCTTACTCATTCTGTGATTCTGTGATTTTAGCAGGAAGTTTCTAATGCACAGATGTGAAGTCTTTTGAAATTCAGTGAGAGAAAAAATAAACAGAGTAAAGAATGTTTTAAGACACTTTGGCAAATCATGCATGTATAAATAAAAAAAAAAATTTGGAATAAAAATTATCCCATCCGGTTGAAGTAAAAAATGGCAAATGTCATTTCTAACATAAAATGGCTACAATAAAATATACAGCAGAGATTTTACTGAAAAATATTTTAAATTCTGCACAGTTTTTCATTTGCATATTGCAATCTATTGCTAGTTGAAATTACCATCCCTGGGAGCTGGCCCAGTGAGTTTCCACGCATTAATACACTATAAGCAGTACAACGAAGTAGTGAAATGGAGTCTTCTGGAATTTGCATGCCAGGCTGGGGAACTATGGAGGAAGCCAGCTGTCAGTGTAATATTAATCATCAACATTTCTCCTTTGTTTTTTACGCTGGTGTATCCTGTAAAACAATAACCAAAAAACAATTGCAATTTTTTAGATTTTCTCCTTTCTACTTCATAAAAGTCTTGTGATCACATAACAGGCATCAGTTGTAAATTTAATAGGAAACAGGCTAGCCTTATTCAGTTCATCTGATTTTACTGTTTTTATTCTCAAACTCTTCTCTGTGTGTTGCAGAAAGAAATAATAGAAGAATAAAGTTATTCTTGCTCAACGTAATATTCTCTAGAATAGAAATAGATTCCTCAATGTTACCTCATTACAAATGATTATTATTATTCTCAAACAGTAAATTGAATTGATATCAGATCTCTTTTTAAACGTATATCTTATGAACACAAAATATAATGAACACAGGGATTTTAAGACCTTTTAACATCTGTCATTCAAATGCAATATAGATTGTTGTATTTAAAAGTAATATATGATAATTTCAGTATTTTTGTCATGTATGAAAGGAAACCACCCACCAAATGTCCAAATCTGCACATTTTTACTTGATTTTGTATGGGTGTGATTAGCACTGATGCATTTTTCTCTTTATTCAAATACTTGTATGTCTTCTGCACTAAAGGCTGATTCTATATTAACTACAAAAACTACACAGCTTTTACTAAGGAAATCGGTCTTCTGGAAAATTATCCAATCTCAACAACATGAYGTTTTTCCATTTTATATTTTAAAGAAACAAAAATTACAATAATTTTCATACCAAAAGATTGATTTCTTTTTCCTAAAAAATCTGCAGAACATGAAGACAATAGGAAACTAACACCCTACTCTCTTCTGCTATCGAAAGTACATTCTAAAATAAAATATTCTATGCTCTAGCACCGAACCATCGCCTTTCTGTAAGTGGATATATTTAATAGATACATTTAAATAATTTGAAGTCGATGAAAGTATTCTCAGTTTCTTTAGTGACTTTGTATAAGGCTCAAAACCATTTGTTTCTACCATTTCACAGTTTTGTACATTGAACACATCCAGTTCACCTTCAGGACATGACTGATTGCAACTAACATTAGCCTTTGAAAGTGTTCAGTACTTAGGATGCCTCTGTAGTCAATTAAGACACCTGCCCAGGATACATATCGTGGAATGATTGGATGTGCTTGTCTCTTGCTCCTAAATAGCAATGAAGCCTAGATAGGTATTTGTCACTTGATTTGTGACAAGTAAAAAGGTATTAAATGTATCCCAATCTGTTGATTTTAGGGTCTTTTGCATATTTAGAAATTACACATCCAGACCCCCTAAACATAGAGCCCAAATTTTGTATCTCCTTAGTAAATTGTACATTGATGATAGCACTGAACTGTTGAATGGATAATCTGCTGTACATGCTAAAAAAAGTATCTTATTATTCCTAAGTCTTTTGATTAACATGCTAGACAGAGACTCAAGCTATCCTTACATTAACAGACAGCTTCACTGAACAGGAAGAGCCTTTTGTTGGTCTTTAAAGCAGAGAGTTTTAAAAGAATTTCCCTTCCCTCTTTCCATTTCTTTTAACACAGAGCTCCTTACAAATTCAAATCCTTTGGCTTGTGGCATTTTTATTAGTGCCTATTAAATTAGAATCACACTTGCTAATATATTATCATGCATAGTTATATTGATGTGTTCTCTGTTTTTTCAGATATAATTTCAAAATTATGTTAAAATATCTACATTTATTAATTAAAATTAGGATAGAAATCGTCTTTTATAGAATGTAGGTTCTGTTATTAAAGCACATAGCTAATGTCTCTCTATTCCATAACAATAAATGCCTTTTTTCTTTTTTTTTTTCTTTCCAGAGTAGTAAAGATTAACGCCCTTTTTCTCCTGTAATCACAGTAGCGAGTGCAAATGATGTATGAAACGAAAAAATCCGAGTCCAGTGTGCAGACAGAACATGGACAATGCTAGGCATTCTTAGACAAGACATCCACATGGAAAAAAAAAAAAAGTGTGGAGGCAAAAAAAAAAAAAGGAAAAAAAGAATAGAATAAGCCAGAACATTTAAAGAGACAACCAAAGCCCATTGTAGTCACAGAAAAGACTCTTATTAACCTCTGTAGACTTTGGATGTAGTGATTCTAGAAGGCTTCTTTGAAGGAGTGTCTTTTTTTTATCCCTTCTGTCAGACTTCTTTTTTTGAATCTTTAAAGCTTCTTGCAGTCATACAGCTCTAATACCAATGTTCCTTTAGACCATGTATTTCAAATCACCTTCAACTGGAACACATATATAAGAAATTTCATAGAAAAATGACATAATCATAGAAAAGTCCAGGTTAGAAGGGAGCTCTGGGATCAGATGTTCACCTTTCTGTTGAAAGGAGGCATTAAATTAGACTATTCATGGCTCTGTCAAAACTGTCTTGAATATTTCTAGTGAAGAAATTGAACCACTCCCCTGGGTAACTTATTGCAAGATTTCATTATTCCCACAGAAGTTATTGTGTTTATGTCCAAATGGGACTTCCCCCTGAAGAAACTCTTGAATGTTGTCCTGCCACCATATATTCTTGCAAAGGAAATATCCCCATATTTGCAGTAATGACATTCTAGGTGTTGGAAGACTGTGATTAGACTCACCAATGTCCCTCAGCAACCTCCTCTCATAATGAATGAAGTCAATCTCTTCAATATTTTCGTGCATCAAGTTCTCCAGTCCTCTAATCATCAGAGTGGTGGGCCTCCACTGGGCCCTTTTCAATATCACAGTTTTTCTCCTTATTTGAACTGGAGGAATCACAGCTAGACACATAATTCCAGGTGTTGCCTATGAAGTTCCAAGTARAGTGTACTAACCACACACCTTTATCTGCTGGATTTTATCTTACAGATGCAGTCCAGGACATGGTTTGCTTTCCTTGCTGCCCTACCACACTGCTAATTGATATTCATTTTCCTGTCCACAGAGGCACTTCAGCAGAACTACACCTCAACCTGTACTTCCATTGGGGATTATTGCCCTATGCAGTAGTTCCATTTACCATTGTTAAACCTCATAAAATTATTTCTAGCCCAATCTTCCAGCCCATTGTGGTGTCTCCATGCAGGGGTTGATCTTTGCAGTGTATCTACCTCTCCTCCCAATCTGATGCTGTCTGCAGGCTTTTTGGGGAGGCACTCAGACCTGTAACGCAGAAAATTTACAAGGATTTTAAATAGTATTGGACCCARTATTGATCCCTTTACGGGGAAAAAGTTTGTCTGAAAATGCTGGTTTTTTCACAGCATGACAACAAAAGAAAGCAGAAATCATTTTATTCTGATAGAATAATGGCCCAACACAAAATCCAGAGGTGTGAATGGGTACACCTACATTATACATCTCATGTGTTAGAGAGGTGTGTTTGCTGGCAA
Organism: Amblyornis subalaris; assembly: GCA_018881555.1. Classification (NCBI taxonomy): domain Eukaryota; kingdom Metazoa; phylum Chordata; class Aves; order Passeriformes; family Ptilonorhynchidae; genus Amblyornis; species Amblyornis subalaris. The sequence goes on from JACAXG010000017.1 coordinate 9,940,309, forward strand.
TTTGCTTGTATCCATGCTCGCCGTCACCACTGATATGCTCAGAACAGTTTCACTGCCAGTGGAACCAGTGCTGAAGCCATGGAGCAGGGAGTCACTTAAAGCACCCCACTTGCCCCACGGATGCAAGGTTCTCCAGCAGCTCTTTCCACGTGTGCATGGCTTGTGCTAGGGCCAGGATCTTATGAAAAGTTCATTGCTAATAACTACACGATGGTCCTGGAACCATAGCAGGCCATGTTAAATGAAACATTTGACCTTCCTTCCTTGCACTGCACCTGACAATAATATATATGCATCCAATAAGGACTATTGGATTCACTGTAATTTGATTGGGCTGCAAATATATAGAGTCATCCTGACTAAAAATCAGGAATTCTTCCAGAGTGTCTTAGATTCTCCTGCACAAAATACCTACTGTTTGCACAGGTAGATGAATTGTAAACCATTTAACATAGAAGTAATGTAGCCCTGAAAATATAGTATTGCTGGCCACAGTGTCTAAGTTAATTCTTCAGGGCCTCAGGAGTAAAAATTGTCCAGATTGATCTTGGCCTGCCTAGAGGTGAAACTTGCTTGTTTCACTGCAACAAGTAGGTTGAATACTACTTAACCCAATCTAGATCTAGCTGGATTTTCTATTATTTTACTTCTTGTTACAAAAAATTTTATAAATTTCTGTAACAAATAGATCTTTACAGCAAGTAGGGGTTCTTTTTATGACCCTAGAATAAAAATGAAACCCAGAAAATGACCAGTGTAAGATATTAGCAGAGGCTTTGAAAGCATTGGCACTACCTGAGCCTTCAAGCATGTAACATCTACAAAATTATCAAATCCTGGTCAACAATGGAACACAGTCCTTGAATAATTTCCTTCAAGAAACAGCCAAAAAACTCTCACCCTGTGTGAAGGTACCTCACCACACCCCTTAAATTAGCTCAGGTCTCACATCCTCCATTTCTTAGGTCTGCTCTGTGGCAAAGTACTCTGGAAGTCCCCAAAGCACTTAAAGGCTTTGGGTGATGACTGGTTTGAATCATAGAGTAGTCTGAGTTGGAAAAGACCTCTGAGGGTCGTTTAGTCCAAGCCCCCTGCAATAACCAGGGACATCTTCCACTACATCAGATTGCTCAGAGCCCTGTCGACCCTGATCTTTAATGTTTCCAAGGATGGGCATCTACCACCTCCCTGGGCAAACTCTTCTGGTGTTTCACCATCCTCATCATAAAAAATGTCTTCCTTCTATCCAATCTGAATCTATCCTCTTTCAGTTTAAAACCATTATCCCCTGTCATATGGCAACAGGTCCTGCTAAAACCTCTGTCTAGGTCTTTCTTATAAGCTCCCTTTCAGAACCAAAAAGCTAAAATGGTCTCCTCTCTTCTCCCCTCCCCTCCCCTCCTCTCCTTGCTCTCCTCTCTCCTCTCCTCTCCCACTCCAACAGGTCCATTCTTTCCTGTACTGACAAATCCAGAGCTGTATGCAGTATTCCAGGTGGGATATCAGCAGAGCAGAGTAGAGGGGCAGAATCTCCTCCCTGGACCTGCTGGCCACACTGCTTTGGATGCAGCCCAGGATACACTTTGCTTTCTGGGTGGTGAGTGCACATCGCCAGCTCATATCCAGCCTCTCACCCACCAGCACACCCAAGTCCTTCTTGATGGGGCTGCTCTCAATCTATATTGATACCTGGGTCTGCCCTGACCCAAGGGCAGCACCTTGAACTTGGCCTTGTTGACCCTCATGTTTCACATGGGTCCCCTTCTCCAGCTTGTAATACCACCAGGATATCATGAGGTTATAAGGAACTCAAGGACTATAAAAAAAAAATTCTCAAATTTGACAGCATCCTACTCGCACTTTTTTTTTTCTTTAACATTTTCCAATGAAAATATTGGTGAACTGTAGATCTGTGGCTAAAAGATTAAAGATATCAGAGCTGAAGGAGTTTCACAGGGAGATGCTAAGGCTACCCTCTGTTTTACTTGGAACAGCATAATTTCATTATGCAGCATAATTTGGAACATTCATAATATTATTTCATGGCATTCAGTAAAATTGTCAATAAAAAGTGTTTTTATACCTAACATCAAAAATTTTTGTAGACTAGACCACAACTAGTATAAAATATGAAAATGAAAAGAAATTAAATGAAAAGACTAATCTCATCCTCGAGGTTGTAATGATGTAGATAGAAGGTTCATCTGGTTATACCAATATCTTTCTTTTTTCAAGATAGCAGTATTTCTCTTTAGAAAAAATTATTTCACTGTAGATTTTGATGTCATATATGTATATGATAATATACTGCTCCCATGAGAGATTTAAAGATATTATTCTATGTCAGATCAAGTGAAATCCAGTTCCAAATTAAAGCATTTATTCTTTTGCTAAGTGCAGATTGCTTTATGTGTCTAAACTCACGACAGTCAATATTATATGACTATACATTATATATATAAAATAGTCAATATTAACATTATATATTATGAAAGTTTAAGACATCACTGTTTTCACATTAGTGTTAAGATTAATTTCTTATTAGTAACTTCATAACCCATGTTCACATCTTCCAGATGTGTATTTTTTGAATACCTTCTAACTGAATGATGCAAGAATAAGTGGCAACCAGGTGATGGAAGTATTTTTTTTTCCATATGTTTACAAGTTTGAAGTAAGCTGCCTCTTGACACTTAATAAACTGGCACTCAAATAAAGGACTGATTGTTTATTGCATAAAACATTGTGTGATTTCTCTCTAATTATATTTTGGGTATTTTAACATTTACAATACAACTTCAACAAATTTTAGCACATTATGAATTCAGAATTATGTCATGTACAATAAAGATGTGGATCTGCTCTATATCACTGAGCACCTATTTCATTACTTTTTCTTTCAGGTTGAATTTTTTGTTTTACTTTTTTATTTTGTTAAGCAAACTTGCTTGACAAAGGTACATGAGAAGCTTAGAATTCTGGAATTCTAGTTTTAAAAGAACAATTGCATCAGTTTTTATTGATGTATATTATGGCTTGCAATCTTCTAAAATGTGAGATATATAGAAAATCATCCTCATATCTTTTTCCTTTTTTTTTTTAGTGCTTATTACAGCCAGAGCTTGGATGTCCAGACTTCTCCATAGGGTACCGTATCTTTCTATCATGGGCTTATACTGTAAAAGAACAACAGTGAAAAGTTAGAAAAGAGGACTAAATCAACCAATGATAACACGAATTTTTAATGCACAAGTCATAATTTTTGAAAAAGGATCATATAAGTCAAGTTCCTGAGTTTACGTTTATGGCAAATTAAATCATAGGAATGAACTTTCTAAGAGTTTTATTTTCAGGAAGCCTTGTCACTTAAACAAGTGTAAAAAAAGAAAAAAAGAATAGTTCATATAGATTTTAAGATTTTCATTTTAACTTGGTTAAGATATGTAAAGTAATGATGCATAAAATGAGATGAGTAAAATGTGACTTGACATGGATTTCTCTTGGTCACATTTGAAGTGGCAAGGAGCCTCCAAATCCTCCAAATCCATGGCCCTCCCTTTGTAGCACCAGCTGTGTTGGTAGGAATTTTGGGAGGCTCCAGAAATGCCAGGTGAAGGAACTGGTCTTCATAAAAATAGTTTGGAAAGAAAGAAAAAAGTGAAACAAAAAGTATTTTTTCCCTAATCCTTCCCCAGATAATTGTATCAGTGGAAACAACTGGGGCAGGGCAGCTGTAAATGGCAGCAATGGTGATGCCTTATATGTTTGAAAAATAAAGGCTGAGGCCAAATAAGAGGGTAAAAAGTAAAAATTTATTAAAGGATTCAGAGAAAGCAAAGCTTTCCCAAGGGTATCCCCTGGACCCACTGCTGCACAGGGTTTGGGCCCAATCCTGCCAAGCGGGGTCCAGCAAGTGTTAAGTTATACACAGGTAAAAAGGGTACAAAAGGGTGTAAAAAGGTGTTCTGTGCTCGTTCAGGCTTCTATTATTATAGGGTAACATAGTTTTGAAATATTCTCCAATGAAAAGCAGAATTTTATCACACTATTCCTTGTGGCAGGTTTCTATTGGAAGTTCTCTGCTTACTTCAGTAGTTTCATTTTTCAGATATCAAGTACAACTCTGGAATGCTTAAAGGCTAATAACTTGGTTCTATTTTGTCTGTAGGAGAGGGATACAAGGTTGCAGGGTAGAGGTTATAGGATTATAGGGTTACTAATATATAAAAGTATAAAACTAAAATGCTACTAATAGAAAAAGCATAAAAGCAAAAAATCTCTCTGGCATCAATGGAACTAGTTAAAAAATCCATGTCAAGACATATCCTGACTGTAAAAGGTTCAGCCTTTTGTGGCAGCCAGTTGATTGCTTACTTCCCTTGATATTTCAGTCTTCTAACAGAGGACTCTACACTATGAACTTTACTTGGGCTAAGTAATAGCTATTAATTCAACCTTTCATACTGAGGAGCCATTCAAGTTGGTGCCAGTAAATGCCACATGGGTGTATTAAGGATTATGGCACTGGCCTCTCTTCCATTTGTTCAGAAACTGTTCAGTCAGCTGACATTTCTGACATATAAATTACTCTGTATCTCAGGGTTTTGTTTGGTTTTCATTTACTAAACACATTCAAGTAGATACATCTAAGGCACACAAAATTAAAAGATAATTTGAAAAAGTCAGTGAGTCACTCAGTTGACCAACTCAGCAGCACTAGAAACAGTAAACATTAGTATTAAAAGGCAATAGCACTAGTAGTCCTCAAGTAGGATAAAACATCTACTTATTTTAAATAATGCATTATCTTATTGTGCTCCACTCAAATGAAGGGGAATGCTTGAAAAGGACTCCTCCAGAATCACAGGAAAAAGGAGACAACATAGGTTTTACTCTGAATATGACTTTTTAAGAATGAGACTTGTTAAGATATGGATGGTAGAAACTTAACAAATTCAAAGGTTTCTATCATAGAAAAATGAAAGATTTCCAATTTTCCTAATGCTTTGGACTATTTTGCCTCCATGGACAGAGGACGGATGAATCTAAACAGACTTTTATTGACTTAACACCGAGAGGAAGTACYGAATGCTTACCTCTTGCAATTACTGCTCATTTAAGAAGGGCTTGGTGGAAGATTTCAAAGCACTTTCCATAACCAATAGCTTAGCTTTACTCTGCTGCCTCATAGAATTGATTCACCGTTTCACTTTATATAATTTTATCTCATAAAGGATAACAAGGAGAACATAATTTTTTCCATGATTCTTTGTTCCTCTCACAAACTTAAAAAAAAAAAAAATCCTGGCCCCACCCTTAGGGCTAGCCCATTCAGACTTACCTCTGCTGGATATTGTTGGAAATTTATGGTGAATGAACCATCGTTAGAGGTAGATTCCTGTTGGTTTAATCTGAATTGTGTTTCCTGAAGCCCTGACCAGTTATTAATCAGATTAATGTAATCTTGAAAAATAAATCTTGTATGCATCGGAGCCACTAGGAGAGGAGGGTGAGGACAAAAAGAGCCAATTTGGCAAGCAAAAAAGGGCAAAGAAGAAGGAAGATGAAGGACTGTAATCATCTGGGAAATAAACACTAGGAATAAATGGAAAACGCTGGTAGAAGGAAAATATTATTAGAAATTTGCTATCAAATAAATTAATGCTTATTAATAAGTTTATTATTAAGATTACTATTTACCCTAGAAATTAAAGATTAGTGAAAATGTTCTAGCAGTATCTCAGTGACAATGATGTAGTGAAAGGATATAAATCAGAAGGAAGCAAGGAAGGATGAAGGGGATGCAAAAATTACTTTAATGATAAACTTCAATTTAATAATAAACTTCAATTTGTTGGTGAAATAACTTATATGACTAGGTTATCTATCACAGCAGATGACTCAAGAAGTAGAAGGGCTTTCACATGCCCTGATCTGGTGAATACAGAAGAAAGAGGACATGACAAGAAAAACAAAGTTTTATGACCAGTTTTGAAACTTGTTCATGCGTCTTATTAGGCAAGCAATCTCATTGCACCAGACCTTTGGCACCTGCACAAATATGAAAATTATTAGATGACAGAGAACATTGTAGTTTCTTTTCCTAAAATGACATAAAAAAAGCTAAATTACAGTTCAAGTTGTAATTGAGGAGAATATATGCCTTTGAATAGGTTGAATTAGGGGAACATGGGAATTACAAAAAATTTCCAAAATATTACAAGGATAAATTACACTGAATTTTATAAGCTTTTCAATAAGATTTTGAAAAATATTAGTTTTTCTGGCACATTTGGCATAAGTTTATCATTTTACTTTTCTACCATCACAGGATGCATAATACTCTTGTACCATTATTAAGTAGCATGGATTTTTAGATCACTTGCAGAGCCCATATATGTGGGGCTGGATCGAATTTATTAGCCATTTAAAGCCTGAGTTCATGAGTTTGGGGACAAGGATATAACACATACCTGTATATGTAAGCAAACCCTGCTACACGTTTCCTTGTATTTCTTTTGTTTCATTTCAATTTAGAACTGCTTTACTTTGAAAATTAAAAGGAATTTTTTTATTTGTATTATTTGAGGGTAGTAAGAAAAGAGTCTGCTTATACATAAAAGTTACATCTTTCTCATAGAAGTATGACCTACAGAACAAATTAAACTGCTGCATTCAATTTATTAGTACAATTTCTTTTGCTTTCTTTTTCTAAGCAACAGATGCAAGGCACAGTTGAGTTTATAAGAGATCACTCACAGTTTCTATTTGTCCTGGAACACGACAATGAGGCTGATCCTCTAACTTGAGCATGATCCAGCTCTTCTTGAGAAGTGCACTGCTACAGAATACAGCAAGAGATGAGCTAAATCACAGAGATGAAAACCAGGTTTGAAGGAGGCAGAAAACTCAAATCTTTCTAGATCACAGAGGTATTAGTTGATTACAGAAGTTCTAGGATTCCACTGAAACCTTGCATGTGTGCTAGAGTAAGCTGAATCTTCAGCAAAGGAATCCTCCAGGACAGGCAGAAGGGAGGGGAGTTTGGTGTTCTCTAGTCTTGTGGTATGTATTGCCCGTACCGTCTCATGAAATCCTCTCAGCAGTGCTCCTACTTAATTCTTCACTCATATGATATCTCTATCAGTTCTTCATTACGGGATGCAAAGCATAGTAATCTATAATTCACTTATTTCCCTTTCATCACCCACAGTCTCCTCATTTCTCAGGCAGTTTGCTACAGTGCCAGCAGGCAAATCACTCCAAATTCAGTGCAGGTCCTTTCTACTTACAGGTCTTGGCCTTATTCTGGATGAACACTAATAAAAGCAGCGTTCATCTGCTCTTGTCACCAAAAAAAATGTTTGCAAAAGCAAAACTCATTGTATTCAGAAAGAAAGTTAGGATTTAGTCAATTTTCAGCTCTCCAGAAATTAACTCATAGCTGAAATGAAAAGACACATGAATTCAAAAAACAATGAAGATCAATACAGGAGACCTTTCTCTCTCTAAAGCACCATAGGAAAAATCGACAGCTGAACTGAAATACATTCTTATCAGTGGTCACCAGGGAAATCAAGACAATGCTTCAGAAAAGGAAACAATATGTTTTTACCAACATAAATAAACTTCCTTAGAAAGAGTTTAAAATAGAGAATCCAAGTGACTTTAAGAGATATTTTAGTTTGTTTATGGGTAGCAAGGGATGAAATAGAAAATTATGATTACCATATCACTGGAAAAGACAAGTCTTTTGAGACAGATAGCTTTTCTAATCTTTAAAGTGTTCTCAGTTTGGATATACTGCAGTAAAATTATGGAACTGATGAAATGATCTGTTTTATCCAAATGACTCATCACTTCACATTTTTTCTTTGTAAGATTTTTTTCTTTGCTTTTTAAGATGGATGATCTGTTAGAATTTATTGATATATTTATTCTGATTAATGTATATAAATTTAATATCAAAGAGCATGTGAATTGGTTAAGAAGCAGTGCCATTTTCAGTATAGATTTGCTTGGTGTTTAACACTAGCAAATCATGCTGTGCTGGGAATAGAAGATAGGAAGCTTCTGGTGAACTGCAATACAATGATTGATTGGACTTTCCCAAAGTGAACACAATTTACCTGCGGTGCTAAGATTATTTACTTTGTTATTTACTTAGTATTTTTGTTGATCAAAACTACTTGCAGTTATTGCTGTCAATATACAAACCCATTGCTTAAATCTTGAAGCCTAAACACTGTATTTCTGATCAGAATTTTATCACCAGTGTGAGTTTTTCTATACAGAGTTTATGCTTATATCTTTATGTTAATTTCTTTTTTGATGAATGAAGTTCATTTCCACGTGAAGAGATTCATAGATTCAAAGTTAGAAAAAATACTTCCTTGGATTTCTAAGCKGAACAACTGAGTAAATGAGTAAGGTAGATATTGATCCAGTATTAATCTTCATCATCTTGTTCACATGCAAAAAAAGAACTATACAGCAACATAGGGCCTAAAGTTTTTATTTTGCTACTTGTGTATGTCAGATATAAKTAATTACACAGCACCAACAGTGATTTTTGCATCCTAAGGCTATTCAATATTGAGGAACATGCTACTGTTGTGTTTTAGATCGAAGTCTTAAAAACAAAATACATTCACTCACGATCAACCAGTGAGAAGAGACCATAACCTGATAAATAAAGAGAAAATTCATTATATAGAAAATTCCAATGATCTTCCTTTCTATTTTTTTTTATCCCCAAATACATAATTCTATGTACTTTATTTAATAGAATCATAGAATCATTAAGGTTGGAAAAGACCACTAAGATCATCAAGTCCAGCCTTTGACTGAACACCACCATGTCAACTATCTCTTTAGATGCAAGTAACTAACAGGGTATTTCATCTTTCACAATATTGCATGTATCATCAGAGCAGTACCGTGTAGTGGGCAGTGTCGTTATATTCAGTTTGCAGACAAAGAGATTGTTGTGGTTTAACCCCAGGTGGCAGCTCATTTCCCCTGTGGAACGGGGGAGAGAATCAGAAGAGTAAAAGTGAGAAAATGCATTGGTTGAGATACAGACAGTTTACTAGGGAAACCAAAAGGTGCACACATAAGCAAAGCCAAACAGGGAATTCATTCACCACTTCTCATGGACAAGCAGGTGCTCTGCCATCCCCAGGAAAGCAGGGCTCTGACATGCATAATGGTGACTTGAAAGACAAACACCATCACTCCCAAAGTCCTCCCCTTGCTCCTTATTCCCCAGCTTTATGTGCTGAGCGTGATGCCATATGGTCTGGAATATCTCTTGGGTTAGAGATCAGCTATCCCGGCTGTGTCCCCTCCCAACTTCTTGTGCATCCCCAGCGCCCTCGCTGGTGGGGTGGCTGAAAAGCAGAAAAGGCCGTGGTGCTGTGCAAGCACTGCTCAGCAATAATGAAAAAAATCCCTGTGTTRCCAACACTGTTTTCAACATAAATCCAAAACCCAACCCCATACCAGCTACTGTGAAGAAAATTAACTCTATCCCAGCCAAACCAGCAGAGAGATAAAGAAATAAATGTTTAACTGCATGTCAGAAAAGACAGCTGTGACAAGATTTTGAAATTTGGTATCCCAAATGCTACGTTTCTATTAGGTAAGACTTTACAAATTGAAAGCAAAACTTTCATAGGGCTGTSTAAAATGATAAGGTCTTTTTAATTCAGCACTGTGCCAGAAAAATAGAAATTATACCAGAGTTTAATTTGCTTATTGACCTATGCATAAAGACGAATGTATTTTAATTTTAAAGGAAGAACTATTTCTTTCTTTCATTCTTTTCAATAATAATAATAATAATTTTAGCATTTATATATATACTGATTGTATAGTTTTCACCATCTGCTTGAGGAATTCCCCTGTAAAGATTCCTCAATATGTCATGCTTTGTGAAAGACATAAAAAACCTGTTTATTTAAAACTGGAAAATAAGAATTCAACCTACATTAAGAAAAAAAGAAAAGGAAAGAAATGCTGCTGTATGGAGTAAAGTGAAATGGAGAAAAGATAAACTGTTTAAGTTACAAAACACCTATCAAAAAGAAGGAAACACTTCAAGAAAAGTAGACATGAGAATGTAGATGTTTTAAAAGAATTTCACTTAGTGGAATTTTGCCATCATGAARATAAATTTAAGATACAAGATGAGTGTTATTTGGTTTCCTTTAGCATTGAATAACCATTGAAAAACAGATTTGAAAATGCAATCTGAAAACCAAGTTACATGCTAAACATCAAATAACCTGTCTTAATGCCGTCATCAAAAACTATAAAATACCTGCAGATAAAAAGAAAAGAAACATAAAGGTGTCAAGAGATAGGAATGAGAGAGAAGATAGTCTGAAGATTTTGATAACAGAATAAACACTGCAGAATATAGCAAGCCAGTACACCATTCCAGGAGCAAGGTTCAAAGGAAGAAAGGAATATTTCCAAAAGGAAAGAGGGAAAGTTTGTATRTTTTACACTACAACATGGATTATAAAATACATCAACAACAGCTGTAGATAGTTGTATCAACAAGACTTAGTGCAGTTCCTTTTCTATTTTTTTTTCTTGAAAAAATAATAATTATTCAAAATCCAAGTTTTGAATGCTAGGCCATTATAGACAAGTCATAGCTAAACTCAGACATGCAGACCTACCTTAATCAGCATTCAGCCTGCTGTATATTTTGTAACCTCTTTGTAGATAAGCAAACATGAGAGCTGTCTRTCTGGCACTCAGCATGAAATCTGAACAGAGAAAAAAATCACTAAAAGAGAACACACAACAAGCAACAACTCCCCCTCCCCCCCAGTAAATAATTCAGAAAATAAAATCCTGGGTAGACATAACACCATAATTTATCCTGCTCCTAGTAAAGCTCCCTGGTTAAATAAATTTTTTATAGCTTTGTCTTAGCATGATGTTGAAATTCTTTTCTGATTTTGGTATGTCTGACCTTTTGGAGTCTTCACAGCTGCCATATTTTAGTCCTACTCCTTACAGTTTTCTGATTTTCTTCCTGGAGTAATTACACAACTTTCACAACAATGCAATACAAATAAGAAAATTCAGCTTTAGAATAAGGCAGAGCAAAAATATAAAGTGGAATGTGGAGATTAGATCAGTTCTGTAGATGTTTGAATTCAAAGTATATAAAACTAGATCCCAACAGCTAATGAATACTAATTTCTTCATTAAAAAGTAGTAAATTAGGACTAAATCTTTCTCTTTTTTGTAGATTTTAGAAAGACACTGATACATCGTCTTGAGCTATTAAACACTGAAAACCCCCAGAATAATCACCTAAAAGTTCCAGTCAAATAATTGATCAATACTTTCTTTTCCTTGTTTGAAAAAAAATGTGTTGCATTAAAATGGGCACGAAAAGAACACATTTTAATTGAGAATCCAAGAACTTAGTCAATTAAAATAATTTTAACAGTCTAATTGTCTAAGCAAAATATGGCAGATATAAAAATAAAATAGAGCATCACCGCAAGTCATCAGAGTGCAAAGGTGTCTTCCAGCAGCTTGGCTCTGTCAGCTGGGGTCCTCTTGGTTGTATATGTATCCTTTTTTTCAGTGATTCCTGATTATTCAGGCTTTCTATGCCCCTTGTTAAATTTAAAACCGATTTTATCTTGAACAATACCAGGTGTGATTTGTAATTTCTGCTTGTGAACTAAGACTTTTTAGCTCTGTAGCCCAGTAAATATATGGTTGACATTGTTAGTAACAGGCTGTGTAATGACTTCGTTGRGGCCTCCAGACTGATGCTTGCAAAGTTAAGTTTGTCTGAATTTGCCTCAACCTGCCTGAAACTTTGTTTTTATTTGATTTGTCTGTAATAGCAACTTTTCCAATGACGGGAGCTATGCCAAATTTGTTTAYTTTCACTTATGTTTGCATAGTGTAGCTGTAGTTTTTATATAGATAGAAGTACAAGCATGAGATGGCAAAGAGACAGAACACAGCCTCCAGACCTCAGGGCTATAAAAAACTCGAATAAATGCAGACATAAGGGCTGGTTTTGGGGTTTGTTCCTAAAGAGAACAAAGAAAAAAATAAACTATACATATAAAATGCACCGTATGTATGAAATGGTTACAGGCCACAGAAGAAACATCAAACTGCAAAGTGAGTTTAAAAAAAGCATAAAAATAGCCYTAAGTATATTCAGGACAGAGAAAGAGGAAGAAACCACCATAATTAACAGCATAGTCCTCCACATGAAAGGACTTAGGATGCTGATGACCTGCAATACCCGACTTCAGATTGAAGCCATTTACCTCAGGATACAGAGAAGGAATGAAAAGATGGTTGTAACTCAGAAAAAAAGAGTTAGGTACTAGGTTGTGTGCATAACAACTTTATTTGAAAAGATTTTTTTTTCAATAGTGGCATTACTCATTATTTTCTTACTCTGCTATAACTGAACCTGATAATAAATAAAATAATAAATAAATCTTTGAACAGACTGTTAAGATTTCAACGATATGAACAGTAAATTTTTGGCTCCATATATAGTGTCTACCCATAATAAGATTTCACTACTAGGAAATAGCCTCTGGTATCATTCTGTGACCACTCATCCATACCACTTTTTATTCAGAGACAATTTAATCTGCACAGAATAACTACTTGATCTAACTGTAAGCTTTAATTCTTTTATCCCCAAGTGTATAAGGTATCTTAAACAAATGTTTTGGTTAAAGTGTATTCCTTGCCTCTCTCCAAAAGAGTTGGAATCAAGATAAGTGAACTGAAATAACTAAATGGCAAGGTAAGCAGTTATTCTTTAGTCATAAGAAGCACACTGATTCTCCAAAGGCTATAGAAAATGTGTAGACTTATTCCAATCTATATATTAAAAGGATAAAATATACCTAAATTAATTCTAGTAATTCCTACACTTTTTAAGTGTAGCTCAATATACAGAACTCCTAGCTAACAGCCAGAGTGAGCCCTTCTTTTCAATTCCACTGAAGAGACATATAGTTCTTGGTAGTGATAAATCATTTCATATCTACTCGGAAGAACTTCACAACCTTTTCTAAATTAATTTAAAAAATCAATATAAAAAGCCAACTGTAGGTCCAAATACTGGAATTGATGTGTCACCAGAAAAGAAAGTTAATGAAGACAAGATACCACTAAAAGGATTCAAGGTGTTACCAATGAATATTAAAGGCTCAGGCCTGACATCATCCAGACTTACATCAGCTTTTTATCAGCTGAGGTTCTGACCGTGAACTTAAAAGCAACGCAGGGCCAGATCAGCCTACCCACCACATGAAAGTGGTTTCCTGCTCTAGCAGGATCTCCTAATGGGGCAGCCAGGCTCCTTCGACAGCTTCCACAACAAAATCGTCAGAAGTTACTTTTCTCCACTGACACATTTCTCCACCTGCATTTCCAAGTGCTGTATCAACTAACAGAACCAGGCAATAGAAAACATGAGTCACATCAAAATACTCTTTTAAGAATAGATGTCAAATACTTTTTGATCAAACAGGGCCAGCGGAACAAATGTAACAAATCTTTCACACAGCAGTTTAGTAGTAATAGCACCGTAAGTACTTAAAATAACAAAATTGAGACATTAAGCCTTGCCTGCCCTGAGAAGGCTTAAACCCATAGCTCTGCTTTCTGAGAACGTGTCTGAATTTACAAACTTCAGAGTCTGAGGCTGAGCATTTAGCCTTCCTGACAAAAAGGGAATACTTTTAGTAACCAAATGTATTACTAGGAAAGTCGTACAGAGAATAAGGAAAAAGAAGCCTGACAGCTTCCATATGACAAGGTCTCTTCTGAGATTTAAGATTTTTCTTTTTTTCTGATCAATGTTCCCAAGGGTAATCATGCATTTTATCCAATAAACTTTAAATGTGAAATTCATAAACAGTCTTTGACATAGAGTTCAGACTCTCAGTCCTTCCCACCTCCTCCCCCACCTTGTTGAGTTACACTGAGCTCAATAAGAAATCCATGTTGCGAAGTATAAAATCAGATAGAATATCATGATCAAGGGCAAATTAAGAGTTTCCCATTACAGGATTTTTTTCCAGGTGACACTGTTCATTGGATTTGTCCCAAATTCATTAATTTCATGGCTTAACATAACTTTTTTAATATAGATCACATTGTTTAAGCACYTTTTTTCCTTGACTGTAATAAAAATATATCTGATTACAAATAAAAATTATGAGAATAACACATATATTATGTATTTTATTTGGATTTTAGCTTTTGTGGGGTTTGGGTTTTTTTTTGGTGGGTTTGGGGTTTTTTTTTGACTTTTTTTGCAGCATTCTCTATAARTTTAATAACTTCTTTTGGCATATGTGAGTACATTTATAAAATGTATACTTTGTATACAGAAGTGTTCTATTAAAGGTTAGACAACATTTTTTCATTATAATTATCAATTAAAGAAGCTATAGTATGCAGGTGTATTTCAATGGGTAACATGCTTAGATTCCAATAGCTTTCTGTCTGTATAACATTTTAAACAAACTTTTCCATACTATACCATGCTCTCCATAAATTATATACAATATATATTCAACATATATCTGGTTTTTCACATAACTGGAATATGCACAATGCATTATATTATTTTTTTATTCTTTGAACATCTTTTGGGCTTAWAGCCATGAATTTAATTTTCTTGTATTGCAGATATGAAAATTAATTGAATGTCCCAAACTTATAGCACAGTTTGTGTGGAGGCTTTTGAGTCTGCTTGTGCATTTTTGAGGTGGTTTCTTGGTGACATCAAGGTCATTTAGTTCTGTTCCTATTAGAACTGGCTATATGGCTGAATCAGCACTATCCTATAAAGCTGCAAATAGTCAGTTTGTAACTATGACTTCACTCACATCCCTGGTTTGCCTAGTTAAGAGTAAGGAACCTTCAAACCAATGTAGGAAATAGCAGGCATAATTTCAAATACTTGCTTTGCCCCGTTCAGTTACACAGGATATACCTAAATTCCATAACCCAACCACATGTTACAACCAGAGAGCTATGGGTTTCTCTCCTTCATCTAGTGATTACATTCTACTGATCAGGAGAAAAGACTGAGAAAAGCAAGACAAACCAGTATCCAAAGGGTCAAAGCAAACAAAAGGTATTTCATGAATAAGATTCCTTTAATGTGAGAAGACAACATAATGGGAAGACTTGATGTGAATGTTTTCAGTTATTCCAAGGTTTTCTTCAGCTTCACTGTTTCATGGTCTTGAAATTTTTTGTTCTGAAATTAAAAATTTCTCTGAATTACATTTTACATAAAATCAGTCTGTTTCTCTGGAGATCTCTTGTCTKGATAAACTTGTGTTTTCTAATAAAGTACATTTTGTTATTATACCAGTGTCTGCTTATAATACTTGTCTACCAACTCTAATAATAAATGCAAGCCTGCRAGCTTCTCAGAATGATGGGTTTGAAGGGTCCTGAAGGAACAGAGCTGAAAAAAATAGCCATCTTTAGAGTTAGAAACATAAATAAAGAATCCCTACTGCAAAATATTAATTGTTCAGACAACAGAAGAGAYTTTTAAAGGAAAATAAAAAATATTCTATTTAATAGTTAATCTAAATTATTGTTTTATGTACAGTGTGACAGTTACTCTTGGAACCCTAGTGTAATAGTCTTCAGCACTTCAAGACAATCTTATTAGACTGTATGATAGAATTCTGTGTGCAAATAGACTAAACTCTGATAATCTATCTAACATAAATTCCCCATTCCAATGAAGCAGATTTCAACACTTGTAAGAAAATGAAAGATCTACTTTTGTAAAGGCTCCAACAGCAAAAGTTATTCTGATTCCAGCTATATTCAATCCTATATCCAATTCCTAAATTCAGTCCATGGACTGAATATTTTAGGATTATATCCTAAAAGCCAGATTAAGTATTCAATAACTTTTACTTACTCCAGTGTCTTTTTTCAAGCTAATGTCTTTATCAAACTATATTTAATGCTGAGCAGCTCTTTWCATGTTGGTCTGCTAAAACAGATTGTTTCCTCTTCTAATTAGTTTCATTTGCATGAAGTGTATCTTTGATTAGAAGCATCTTATTTTTTACCACAGCCTTCTGTGAAATTATAACAATTTTCATAGCAATAATTTGAGATATCACAAACAGAAGATTATTAATTCAAGTAGAGACAATAAGCAGATAAGATCCTGTTTTCATTCAAGATTCTTGGCCATATGGAAGATAAGAAAATGGGTTATATAAAACTGCACAGCATCAGCAGATACTGCAGTGAGAGCTCTGAAGACTGATGTTGATCCGCAGAGCAGGTGTCACTACTTTTAGCTTCTCACACAGACATACTGGTAGGTGTTTCAGCCTTGTTTTGGAAGAAGCACATCTGAGAGAGAGTATGAAGGTTGTTGACCTACTTCATTCAACAAGAAAGGGTGACACAGAAGCCTGTTATTATAATTATATGAGAATAACAGCTTCTGAAAAACATTTGACGAATCACTGTATAGCTTGAGAAAAATAAAGATAATATAATTTATTTTTTATTTAGAAATTCTAATTTGCAGGCACATCTTAGCACTCTTTAGACAATGAGACAAATCATTGGTATAGCTTGTAGTTTTGAACTATCTTATACATTTTGCACTGTTGAAAATATTTTTACTATAGTGTCTGTATTCTTGATTTTTAAGCCCTTTCTGATCAAACCTTTTCATTAATTTTGTTTACACTTGAGGTCTTCTTGTAAGAGAAAGATGGTTTTTAGAAGCTTACAAGGAGTAGAGAGTGGATTTAAAACACAAATTATTTTAACAAAGGTCCCAAAGTATATCATATTGTATCAAAGGCATAGTATTATTACCATCTATGAATCATGATTTTCACAGAAACTGATCYTGTAACTAATTAAATAAGGATCTACACTAATTTCCACTTAGAATTTTAAAGTCATAGAATTGTTTAGGCTGGAAATCACTGAGTCCAACCGTTTATATAGACGAGTACTCCAAGTCCACCTCTAAACCATGTCCTTAAACACCGCATCTACATATCTTTAAATACCTCCAGGGATGACGGCTCAACTGCTTCCCTTGGTTGCCTCTTCTAATGCTTGACAATCTTTCAAGTGAAGAATTTTTTTCCCGATATCCAATTAAAACCTCTCTGGTGCAACTTGAGGAAATTTCCTCTTGTCTTATTGCTTGCTATTTGGGAGAAGAGTCTGACCCCCACCTGGTTACAGCCTCCTTTCAGGGAGTTGTAGAGAGTGATAAGCTCTCCCCTCGAYCTTGTTTTCTCCAGACTAAACAATCCCAGCTCCATCAGCAGCTCCTCATCAGACTTGTGCTCCAGACCCTTCACCAGCTTTGTTGCCCCTCTTTGGACACACTTCAGTCCCTCAATGTCTTTCTTGTAGTGAGGGGCTTGAAATTGATTTGTGTTCCTATTTCAAAAAGTATTTATCCCCATCAGAATTACATATCCATCTCATCTCATAAAAATGCTACTACCCGTGGAGGGCCARTCTGTGAAGCTTTTAAGTATGGAATATTTCCTGTACATGGAAGCATAGGGGCACAGAATCAAAAGCTGACAATTTACAACAGCTTTACAAGTCACTGTTCATGAGGTGAGTTACAATAGACCATATGTGCACACTTAGCTCACCCTATCTTTCAAGGTAAAATGCATTAGTTTAAAGTAATTTCATGGGGGTATAAATTTTACCTTATCTTTTRGCAAGGTTAAGATGACACATAGCCCATTGCAGTGATATAGCATCTGTCTGCTGACTTGTTGGAAGGCTGTAACTCAGTCTGGATTGATCCAGATAAAGCTCTTAGACTATCAGCTTGACTTCTGTAAAAGGTAATTTTTATTGATCTCAGTGATTGCATAACGTTAAATCATCTCTTTCAAAAAAAATCCAGTCTTTATTCAAAGAAACAGAAAGAGGAAGCTTTATCATTTTTGAGAGACTGGAGAAAATGATTACTGGCTCTAAACAACTGAAAGGGGGGGGTGGTGGTGAGAGCAGGACAAGTTCTGCCGAAGGGGGACATGCACTGCTCCACACCCCACCCCCTGGAGCCTGCAGTCAAGCCCAGAAGTCGCTGGCACACCTGGCACAGGGGAAACAAAACCCCACACCCAGCCCCTGCAGCCCCAGTTGAGCCCCAGAGTGGCCAGATGTCTGCAAGCCCCACCTGGGGTGGTGGCCACAGGAAGCCAGAGCAGATAAAACTCATTGCCCTGACACACGTGTGGTGGCTTCCCTATTGTCCTTGGATTTCATGGCAGCTGAAACCACACCAGGATCCAAGACTCTAGCTATATCTTGCTTTTCCTTTTTCTTTTTCTCTCTTTCTCTTCTACTCCTAATTCCCTCTTCTTGAAATAGGAGTAATTTAAGGTCAGATGGGTAGAGTTTGCTAAGTTAATTCTCAATGAAGTGCTTTATTTTGATTAAATGTTTTGTTCTAAATTTCTGATCTTCTGAACTTTGCCAGTAAAGTTTGGGGTTTTAAACTCCTGAGAATGTTGTTGCATTTCTCCTGTGTGCCCACCTCAGGGACCTCAAGACCCTTTAAATAAACTCACTGATGGAGGACTGGGGCTTAACAGCATTTTCTATTAATTTCATTGATTTAATTGCATCCTCCCTTCATCAAAAAATGTGCCTTTTATTTCTAATTTCACTAGATTTTATCATTTCAAGCTATGATTCTTCTTATACCTGTCTCTAGTAGATTTAAAAAAAAAAAAAAATTCACTGGAACTTTCTGTACATTAAGATATTTATACATCATTTGCATTTTCTTTGAAGACTGCCTTGTGATACATGTAATTTCTACAATAGCATCAGCCTTAGTGAAGGAAATCACTATCAGAAATGTTTTTAAATTCATTCTTCAAATCTGCATTTGTGATATACATCTTCAGCTCTCTTCATCATTGTCCYGGTCACAGGGATAGGAGGCAGAGTTTAGCGCTATGTGGGGGTGACCAAATTGTGTATTCTACACCTGTCTATGTCATCTTAATGGCCTTTCTGTTTAGGGCAGCAGGTGGAAGCAGAAGGGTGGCCATTCCCTGCTGGCTGGCATCGAGGAGAGGTGGCCGCTGCCGGAACCACACCGTGGTGTCGGGAGAGCCCTGCCCGCGCCCATGCCGCAGCAAGGCTGCCACCGCTGCGCCGGGAGCCTCACACCAGCACCTCGGCAGAGTAAACTCCTTCGGACGAAACAGCCTTCTTTGATCTCCTAAGCCACGTGGCAATTTTATTTTTGCCTGAGAGGTGGGGAGCCAAGTGGCATTTTGTAGGTTTTGTAGGGAAACCATTTTTCTCTATTGTTTGCGAGTTTTGCCTCAAATTGTGACTAACATTTTTAACCTCTCACAGTCTTGTTTTCTTTGGTTTCCCCCCAGGGGTGGGGCTTGAGGAGTCTTAACTTTTCCCCAGTGAGTTTTTAAAACCAGTACAATCATCAATACATATTTTTGATTTGGTACTAAATACTGACTATAAACATCAGTCTAAACACAGCTTTGCAGTACAATAGCAAAGACAGGCATCTATGATTAGTTTTTCAAATATATTTGTAAAATTCAAGATTTTCAACGAATACAGGAATATGACCACACAATTTCCTTTTTTTCCTGTCCTCATTTTTTTCTGGTTTCCTGCTTTTGGAATTAACAGGATCTTGTTACATTCTGCTTCAAAGCAGATTATGAATGCAGTTACTAGTGGAACTATATGGAATGATATCTTCCATTACTTTTACCTGTTACACCTGGTAAATCCAATATAAAATTTCAGATTTCATAATAATAAAAATAACACAAATAACACAAATATTAATCAGCCTAGGTACACCAATTAACTTTTCATTTTGCCAGATTTCTCTTAATATAATAAAATTTTCTAGGCTACTCTTATTTTCAGTCCAGGATCTTGCAATCATCAGAATAATCAGATTTTTATTCCTAAATTCCTTATACAAACAAAGGAGTCAGAATACGGACTTGTAAGCAATATTACAATGTTCCTGAGTGAAGTACCATGAAATTCCTTCAACTTGAATATCTTCATTTCTTTGTGGTATTCCATAGTCTAAAATAGGAGTTTCTACAGTAAATTGAAGATGGTAAGAATGCACACAGCACATTACAAATGTGGTTCTAATAGCAATCAAGCCCTGTATGAGTTCAGAGTACTGCTTGTCTAAAGACTGTAATCAAAGAACAACTGTAGTTCTCTCCTACATCCAGCTCTTCCAGGCAGTTAAAGTTTTAGTTAATCCTCACTTAATCTCCTGTGTTTATTATGACTGTGTCTCCTCTCAGGCTGATAGCAATGGTCTGAGAAGGCATTAACGCCATGTTACTTTTTTTCCATTGTACAATGAATACTTACATCCAGCTCAATAAGTGTTCATATACTTAACGAAAGTGTACTCTGGCACATGCTGAAGAAAGCATGTTATGAGACATGAAACMTATGTTCCTAGAGCAAAAGAACAAGTGTATAACATGTACATAACTTTTTCTTGCTCTGCTGAGATAYGATGAAATATAACATCAATGTCTGCAAGATAAAGACTTAACTGAGTTATGTTTTTCCATTGCTCTGGACAATTATAAATAAAGAAATCTCTAGAATCAGAGTGCCACTTTATCAATTTAAATTATTTCAGAGCTCTATTTGAATATTTAAAATTAAGATTATTTTATACTTTAGGTCCTGAATGTAGCCATGATTTGTTTTATACTAGACAAAGTAAATTATTTAAAAGACTATCTAGAGTTCTGAAAACAAATTGATGCTTTGGAAAACTGCCTTGCCTTCCAGTGTTAAGAGACTTATGTAAAGACAAGTGTCACTAGAGAAGGAATCTTGTAAACCATTGGGGTTTTAAAAATTTTAATTTTTTCAGGCATCACACTAAATAAAGCAATCAAAAAATGTTAGCTCTCCCCCTTATATAAAAGTGTGATATTTTCAAGAACTGTGAGAAAATACATAATTGTGYGATTATGTAAATCACCTGGACACCTAAATATTGTCATCACATATTTTTGTATTAAATACTAAAATAATGACCTCTAAAGATTCTAGGAAGAGATCGACGACCTACAAGTAAGGTATGAACTATGTGATATTAGAGGGATGTATTTTTTCAAAAATTGGAAACTATGGATTGAAATTATTTCTGAATAATTGAAAAGTAGTGAATAGTCTACAATGCCATTTAAACCAAATGACTCCATTGACATGCATGAAATACACTAGTTTCAGCAGAAAGCTAAGCACATACTTGTGTGTCCTATTGAGTTGAGCAAGACTACTCAYTACAATGCATATGGTACTTAGCACATGACAGAATTCATCATTGTGTAAAACAGAGAACGACTATAATATTGGAGCATTGGTAGTCCTGTTAACGGAAAACAGTTTACAGRTACTCTGAGGAACAGGTCATGAAAGTTGCCTAAGAGATTTTACTTTGGGTTTCTTCAAAACACAGATGCCTCAGAAAACAAAGCCTCATTAGGTGTAAATAGAATCAGTAGTACAATAAATCCTGCAAAAATATAAAGTTTTGTGTTCAGTAGAAATTAGTCAGAAATAAATTAAAATGAAGATAATATTTTCTAAACRACAAAAAAAGCAATCTCAAGTATTTTATAATTTTCCGTGTATTTAAAGGTCCTGTAATTTTTTAGTATTTCAAAAATTTATYGGTTGAGTGGTCATAGCAAGGAAAAAACCAATTTCCTAATATTAATGTCYATAGGAACATGGGGTTCTTTTGCACTTTTGTATGCTATATCATCTGCACAAATTAATAACCTTCCTTAAAAGTTTCMGTCAGCCCTTCATATAGTCCTTATACACATAACACATTGATTAGCCAAACTACCCAGAGACAAAGTAATAACAATGAACAGGGAATAATTAACAATAGCATGTGAAGTATGAATTTGCTCATCTGAACTGCTCAGCAGAAAGAAGAAAGAAAGGATATTCAGTGACATCAGGCTATTTAAGCAAAGAATCCTCAAAGATTACAGGAGTGCATTTTTTTCTCTGCACATAACAATTTATTCTCTTTCACTAAACAAACTTTTTTTAAATAGAATTATTAACCTTAATAAAAATAAAACTATAGACATACTTAAAAGTCTTTATACAGAGACTGTATATTGATTCAATTCACAGAACAGGCTGTTAGCAAACAGCAAAGGTAGCTGGTTCCATGCTTAAATTTTTAATATCCTTAGAGCTTCTGGACCTCTAATTACATTTCTGAAAAATCAGTTACTTATTTAAAGGTTGTCCCTACAATTATACTGTATTGCATCAGAGTTATTAGCTGTATGGGTCATATCCTCATGGACTAGGAGGCCTTCTTTTAATTTAAAAGTTATTGGCTAGTTCTAAAGTCCTTTAAACAAATAATAACTTATGATATTCTTTTTTAATGCCAGTTGGTCTACTGATTTCATAAACTACTCTCTAAAATCTGGCTAAGCAAACCTTCAAGAAAAGAGAAAGGAGGTATATTTCCACAGAGCCTTTAGGAGTGCTGTTGAATTTAACATGTTCCAGCAGGAAAGAAATAGATAATATAATGGTTGAAGAGATCCCCATTCAGGGAGTTTTGTGGTTATCCAGAAAGAAAAGTTAATGTTCCTCTTGACTTTTTATGAAGTGGATGTCTCTTTTTACTAGAATGCATGTATGCATATACTTGTGTACAATTTAGTGTATCTGATATCAAACAACACTTGACCTATACAAATTACAGATGCAAGAAGAAAAGTAAGCAATCAGTTGATTAGTTTCACATGTTTAATGCGTGCAAGGAAATCAGATGTATCTCAGTTTCATCTAAAGATTCAAAATATTTCAGTSAAATTTTTATCACAGTAACTTTTAAAAAAATGCAAGGTATTATGAGGTAAACTTCTTCAGTTAAACAAAACTTAGTAAAAAGAAACATCCATTTGATAAAAATTCATATTAGTGGCTCTATGATTTATGTCTGGTAACATTTAAGAATGTAATCTATGCCCTCCTTACAAGTATTCTGTCATGCTTCAGCTAACAGTACTATGAGCCCACAGGATAACTTCATTAGGTACCTATCTAGAATCATTTCCAGATGAAACATACTGATCCATCAGAGATRTACTCCTAGAAAATACACACTTGGCTGGGTTGCCCATATTCGGTATGCTAATTAATATTTTCTTTCCTCTAACTTTGTCAATCTCTGTGTTTGTAGTCTCCAGAGAAAGAAGTCAGTTGGCATTTTATCTGAGTCAGAAAAATAAGTCAAGTGSATGTCAAAAACATTCAAAAGGCATCTAAAAACTATTTTAAAGAATCACTTTATATTCCAGATTTTTGATGAGTGACTCATATTTTCAAGTTGAGCAACAAAAATCCATCATCTTTGCAACAGGAAGTCTTTGAGTTCCTAGATGAAATTTCTCATTGAAGAAATACTTTGCACTTAAAGGCCTTGGGAACTTAGATGTTACTTCTTTTTAAACACTTTCCAAAGATGAAAGTATGGGCTTTTGTAGCACCTGGTTATGTAAAACAAAAATTCACACGAGAAATTTATCAAATCAAAGCAAGTATGTTGGCTGCCCAACAAAAATCTTCTAAATCTCCTGCATTTGGAAAGTCACAGGATGTTACTGAAGATACAGTTGATGTTTTACAAGAGAAATACAATATTTTAATGTTCAAATAAAATCMAAAAAACTGTAAGCATAATTGGACATAATAATATTCTTATTAGCTTAGAACTGGCAATRTACTTACCAGCTGTGGACCTAAAATTAATTCATTTCGTGTGTATAACAAAGGCAAAATCCATTCTAAAAAGGAAAAGGAATGTAAAGATTGTTCCATACTATGCAATGGTTTTATGTTTCCATTTTCTGCTTTTTTTGTGGTCTTTCCTGTTTTCATTCTCCAATTTCATTTTCCTTTTGCTTTTCTTTTGATCCTRTTAACTAACCCTGAACAGCTCTATGACATCCTTACGTCTTTATTGGACTTTTAAAAGTTRGACAAAGTCTTTATCAGCCCACAAATTGATTAAGTTTTTAGTTTCCTGCACCCRTTTCTTTGATTTATCTTCTACAGTTGCAGCCAGTTTTTGAAAAAAAAAAAACCAGGAGGTGTTTTTCCCACTCTGTTTTATGAAAAAGAACATTTGTATGATTTTGATGAGCACTTTAGGTATAATTATAAGATGAACAACATTATTCACAATAACAGAAAGATATTAAGCATATGACCTTAAATAATATTTGTGTATTTTTCTCTGCTCTCAGTTTATGAGCTTCATATACCATGTCAAGCAAAAATTACTCTGTATTCTGCAAGACAAAGGTAATTTATTTACTTACATGAGAAAGATGATGACAAAGTAAACCACTCAAGTCATAAGAATAGGTGAAGAGAAAGAAGCTATTACTCTGCATTTTAGATGACATGCTATGGTAGGGTCTACCACATGGGTTTTTTTAAGAAAAAGATATGACTTGCATTCTTGTTGCAGTGTGCTAACATGAAGAAGGTACAAATAAATAAAATCAATAAAATCCTTGGACTTTAATAGTAATTTATGATGAATGATTGAGTGGATCTTGGATAAATGTCTTCTCTCAAGGATACACATACCTGCAGCTACATACTTACTTATGTACACACAGACACCTTAATAGGTTGACCTACACACCTGCTTGTGGAAGCAGCCCTTTTGCTGTTACAGACCATCAAGTTTTGTAGGCATATTTCAATGAATTCGTGTAATTAGCTGTTAAATCTCATTAAAAAGCCCACATTGGTATTCTGAAGGCTTCAGGAAGGTTACCTGTTCCATTCAGCAATAACACTGGTCTGTTTAGTAAGTGATATTTTTAGTAAAGGAGTGAGGAAGATTCTTCCCTCAGGGTATTAATGATGAAAAGAGCTCTAAAATGCCTAGTTATTATAATCACTTTAGCAACAGCAGGTAGAATCCATCCCACATAGAAAAAAAAAAAAGAGCAAAAAGTATTAATTTGATTATGTGGTTCTCTGAAATTCTCTGGGAGAGTTTTTCAACATTGATTCATGTCCTTAAAGAAATCCACACATTTCACCATTGCTGTAACCGCAACCCCTCTAAAAAGCTTGGCTATTCTAAAGGACATATATTTTACCTTTAGCTCAGTAATATTTTACCTTTAACCCCTGTAATATTTCTTAATTTTGCGACAGTTAGATCTCACAGCAAATATGTCTCTATTCTATTACATTGTTCCCTAGTTTAACTTATAAAGACAGTTACACAATTCTAATCACCACTGGATGGGACCCTATTTAGTATTTTAGATGTTGTTCCTTAAACTCTGCAAAAGCTCACACTCAGCTGGCATTCATTACCTGATATAATATTATGTTTCTTTTTAATTAAAAATCAATGGAACCACAAACTACTCTGCCTTCTGGAAACTAGTAGATTTCTCTGAATTCTCAGTCATTACTTCTGTTAAAGGAACATATCAAACAACTTCTTTTCAAGGAACAGAGTAAAGAGGTAGCATTAAATATATACATAAAGAAAACTCTTGAACTCGCTTTCTGCCACAAAGGTATGCTCTTTYGAAACATTTGTTTGTGCTTAATTAGCAACACTACCCAAGGCTACCATTCCTACATAAGATATCATCTGAATACTAAACTATGAATTTAGCCTATTGAGTAAGCTCAATCAGGTTGTATTGCAGCAGATAAATTGTTCCAAAAAATATTGATGGTAGTAAAACTCCAATATTTTTAGGCACATGCTGAAACATAAAAATCTCTACAGCTAACACTGTTATGTGAAAATCTAGGAGCAATTTAAGAATTTAAAATATGCCTTACCGAAAACTTTAATAGGTGTTGTGGTTTAACTGCAATTGGCAACTTAGCCCCACACAGCTGCTTGCTCACTCCCTCCATGGTGGGGTGGGAGRGTTGGAAAATCATAAAGAGAAAACTCATAGACTGAGACAAAGACAGTTTAAGAGGTAAAGCAAAAGCCATACACGCAAGGAAAGGAAATCAAGGAATTAATTCACCACTTCCCATGGGCAGGCAGGCGTTCAGCCATCCCCAGGAAAGCAGGGCTCCATCATAAGTAACAGTGACTTAGTAGAACAAATGCCATCACTCTGAATGTCCCACCCTTCCTTCTTTTTTCCAGCTTTATATGCTGAGCATGATGCCATATGTTATGGAATATCCCTTTGGTCATTTGGGATCAGCTGTCCTGGCTCCTTCTCCTCCCATCTTCTTGTGCACCCCCAGCCTCCTCGCTGGTGGGGTGGGGTGAGAAGCAGAAACGGCCTTGGTGCTGTGTAGGCACTGCTTAGCAATAATGAAGACATTCCTGGATTATCGACACTGCTTCATCTGAACCTCCCCTGGAGCTCCTTTGAAACATTCCCACCTGTCCTGTCCCTGGGTACCAAGGTGAAGAGCTCAGCATCTCCCTCTCCACTTCCCCTCCTCAGGAAGCTGTAGAGAGCAACAAGGTCACCTTTCAGCCTTGTCCTCTACAAGCTGGGCAAACTCAGTGTCCTCAGTCACTTCCCAGAGGACATGCTTTCCAGCCCCTCCATGAGCTTAGTTACCCTCCTTTGGATGTGTTCAATTATCTTAACATCCTTTTTTATTCTGGGGTGCAATCTATAGGACYGCATTCCCTATAGTATGGGAATGCAATTAGTACAGCTATAACTAATTGTTTCAGGATGTGCTATGTCAGAATTCATTTGCCTTGTACAGTCCTCTGCAGAGAGCAAAGCATGGTCTTAAAATACACTGGCTAGCAGTTCATTTTCAAAGCMTATGTTTTAGCTCATAAATCCCAAGTTGTTTGAAATCCTTGCTGCTTAAAGTCTCTTTTTTCTCAAAGCCCTTTGAAAAGAGGCCACTCATGGCAAGCAAATTAATCTCTAGCCTCGCTGTACCTGCTGATGTATCAGGTTTATGTTTGGACACATGCAAGCACCTGTCTCGTCACACTCAGCTTGCATTAAAATGTTGAGATTCTTTAACTGAACAGACATAGYTGATTGATTTCTGCAGTCATTGCACTTGTTTTACAAACATATTACCATATATGTGCTAGAAGACTGTTTTATACAGGTTCTTTTATCAATTAAAAAAAAAATTCCTTTGTATCTGAAAAACATCACCAGTAATTTCATCACACCAAGATTCTCAAGTGGTTTCAGGTGGGCATATAAAAAGCAAAATCTTCAGTCCTTCTTTATAGATATCTTACATGTGCATAGGGACTCAAAGAGAAGCAGATGCCTTTCTGTGTCAGGGACCATCTTGCCAACCACCTCCTCACCCATATCAGTATTATCAGCAACAACCTCACTCTTCACTAAATGCCTACAGAATTACTTTAAAATCACAGTCATGGAGAGTAAAGAATATTCTCATGGACAGCAGTGTCACTAACTGCATCACACTGACCACCACTGTTTCACCTCTTGTAGTTTTTCAGTGTCTGGGCTGATTTGGCACTTTTCCCAATTAAACTTCCAAATGGAAGCTTGCTAATGCCAGCAGTGGTAATTTTCTTTCCTGGGGGGAGACACCTATTTTGAAAGTGACTACACTGATATCACCAGCACCATGTTCAGAGTCCACGCACGCAGTGGGTGCTCAGYGGAGGGCTGGATCTGCTGGTCATGAATTTGTGGAGCCAGACGCCAGCAGGCTACTGGTGGGTGACAGCCGCCCTAACACATCTCAGGCTCCACCCTTCACACTCTGATGTTATCAAATGTAGGTAACAGTGAAGTTCCTGGTCAGGTCTTCTGARTTTAGATAGCAGAAAACTATTGTTCAAGAAACAAGGTTTCCTTGTCTATTTCATATCCTGGATTTCATGGCACCCATGAGACAAAAACAAGCTGTATCTCAGCTYTTTGTACTGCACTTCCTTTGGCTCCATTTCCCCAGGTGTTCTTGCTCATGCAAAACAGCSTGTGCTTGGATGGGCTCCAGGCTTGCTGCACCATCAGGAGCTGCCACTTTTCAGCTCTCTCTGCATGCAATACAAGCACGGGGCAGGCATTACAGTGCTCCTCATGCATCACTGGCCAAGGCACACAGCGGAGAAAGGTTTTGAAGGCAAAAAGTATGCTTGTCACCAGTATGTGTCATGCTTTCAAAAACACCCCAGAGAACCACACACATCTTCAGTTTCACGATGGTCAGTCCCGGTCATCATCCTTCAAGTTTCTACTCTTTGGGAAACAGGGACTGTTCAGTTTTGTATTGCTGCAGTTGCATTCTGTAACTCTTTGACGTGTCTTTGTCAGACTGCAAGAGATATTTTTCCCAAGCAAAACTGAAGAATGAATCAGCCTGCTCTTGGCTCCATCACCTTGTGTTGATGCTAATGAACATCAGCTCTGAAACAGATTCAGAAAAAAGAAAAG
>JACAXG010000017.1:9969172-10003362 GCA_018881555.1 Amblyornis subalaris
AAAGAATAAAAGTTTCCACTTGTAATCTTTGTGATATGTGTCTGTGTTGGTTTTGCAGGGCCTGGTTTTCGGTGGCGGGAGGGGGGCACCGAGGTGGCTTCCGTGAGAAGCTGCTGGAAGATTCCACCATGTCCAGAAGAGCCAATCTCTAATTGCTCTGATGATGGACATGCCACTGGCCAAGGCTGGGCCAATTAGAGATGATGGTAATGCCTCTGTGGTAACAGATTTAAGAAGAAACCAAAACAAAGTTTGGGGCATAGGTGTAATTTTCCAGCTAGAGTAGGAGTGAGAATATGTGASAGAAACAGCAAAGGAGGCACCAAGGGCAGTGCAGAAGGAGGGGGAGGAGGTGCTGCAGGCGCCAGAGCCGAGATGTCCCTGCAGCCTGTGGTGAGGACCATGGTGGGGCAGGTTGCCCCCCTGCAGCCCATGGGGGTGCCCGCGCCAGAGCAGGTGGATGCCTAGAGGTGGCTGTGATCTGGCAGGAGTTCCAGTGGAGAGAGAGGCCTTGCTTCCAGACTGGAGCAGCCTGGCCTTGGAGGACTGCACCCCGTGGCAGAGTGACCCACACCGCAGCAGTTTTGGGAGGACTGTCTGCCCGTGGGATGGACTCACGCTGCAGCAGTTCGGGGAGTGCTGCTGCTCRTGAGAGTGGACACACGCTGGGGAAGTTCACGGAGAACTGTCTCCTGTGGGAGGGACCCCACGGCGCAGCAGGGAAACGACTCCTCTCCCTGAGCAGCAGACAAAAATCTTGGGTGATGAACTGACCAAAACCCCCACCCCATCTCCCTGTGCTGCCGGTGGGAAGGAGGGAGGGGTTGGAAAATAAATGGTGTTTTTAAGGGCTTATTTTACTTCTTATTCTCCTGCTCTGATTTTGGTAATAATAAATCAATTTTTTATATCATTAAGTTGAGCCTGTTTTGCCCCAGGAGCGTTTTCTCCCAGTCCTTATCTCAACTCATGAACCCTTCATTAAATTTTCTCTCCTTTTTCCAGCTGTGGAGCAGGGGAGGGTGAGTGAGCAGGTTTTTCGTGGGTGCCTGGTGTTTGGCCAGTGTCAAACCACGACAGTGTCCTTGAAAGTGTTTTTGGAGCTGAAAAGCCCCTGGCATTTCAGACAATTAAGTSTCTTCTTCATTTGACTCATGGTGAGCTCAGGGAGTAGGATGGGATGGGATAACATAGAATAGAATAGGTTATGCTATGTAATGCCTATGCTAATGCATGACAATACATGACCTAGGTATGAGGGGTCCACCCAGGAGCACAGGTATTTGCAGTGCAGGTCTCACCCAGAGACAAGATCAAAGATGGGCACACAGACAACATACCTCGGGCAGAGACTGAAACATCCCTGTATTATCAACACTGGTTTTAGCACAAATCCAAAACATAGCCCCACACAAGATATCATGAAGGAAATTAACTCTATCCCAGCCCAAAGCAGCACAATGGGGAATGAATGCTTGTTTATAATGTCTCCCTTAAAAATACAACTTCATGTTATTTTCATATTGTACTAAAAGTTTTAAGACTACTTTTTCTAATTAATTGCATTTCTACTAGCATTAACAATATTTATAGTAAGAACACTATATGAGCACAAATTGTATTTGTACTTGCATTTTCCTTCATCAATTTTTCAGTGTTTTGTCAAGCCATTATAAATCATGCTGAAATTCTGTTTTCTGAGGCAGTCTCTGAAGACAAAACTAGTGAGAAACACACCTATCATCTAGCCAGAAAGGCAGCAGGTGAAACACAATTGAGACCATTTTATTTGAGTTCAAGTTCTGTCTTTGTGTAGTTGTGGAAGGAAAAATGCACATTCACTGTCCCCTGTGGAGCTCAATATATAGAAGAAGATTCAGCAACACTTACTCTTTTTTTGGATAGAGGTGTTAGACTGGAGATTTTAAAAAAAATCGCATGCCACAGTGAAACAAAACCTTTGTAATTCAAAAATGTCTATGGCAATAAGAAACTGCAGTATGACATGAACTTTGTAGCATCCAGTAGTCTGGAGTTTAAGAAGTTGGTGGGTTACACACAAGTTCAAAAGTCAACCCAGCATGAAAGAAAACTTCTTAAACTTTGGCAGGCTTGATGGCATGACCACTTCCCCGGGGAGCCTGTTTCAGTGCCCAACCATCCTCTTGATGAAGAACTTTTTCCTAACATCTAATCTTAATCTCCCCAGACACAGCATCATGCCATTCCCTTGGGTACTAGCACTGCTCACCAGAGAGAAATCAATGCTTGCTCCTCTTCTTCCCCTTGTGAAGAAGGTGCAGAATCCTATGAGATCTTGGTCTCCTCCAGGCTGAACAGACCAAGTGACCTCAGCCATTCCTCATACAGCTCCCCCTCGAGGCCCTTCACCATCTTTGTTGCTCTCCTTTGGATGGTCTCTAATAGTTTGATGTCTTTCTTATACTGTGGTGCCCAAAACTGCCCCAGCACTCGAGGTGAGGCTGCCCCAGAGCAGAGGAGAGCAGGACAATCCCTTCCCTTGCCTGGCTGGCAATGCAATGCCTGATGTCCCCCAGGACACCGTTGGCCTTCCTGGCTGCCGGGACACTGCTGATTCGTGTTCAACTTGCCATTGACCAGGACCCCCAGGTCCCTTTCTACGGCACTGCTCTCCAGCCTCTCATTCCCCAGTCTGTCCCTRCATCCAGACCTGCCTTATCTCAGGTGCAGAATCTGGCACTTGCCGTTGTTAAACTTCATATGGTTGGCGATTGCCCAGTCCTCTGATTAGTTGAGGTCTCTCTGCAGGGCCTCTCAGCCTTTGAGAGAGTCAGTTTAGTATCATTGGCAAACATACTTATGACAGAGTATGATTTATTTTGACTGTCCTTTAAAATGCTTACTAGAAAATACATTTTTCAACTTTTTTTTAAAAAACACATGATTAAATATGTTATGAAAAAGACCAGCTAGTTAGGATCTACATTCTTTAACTCTGCTGGGAGCATATTGATTTATAGTAGTTATCTAGTAAACTATCTTAACTAAATTAGTATGATATCATCTTAATTTAAGAATGTATAGAATGTATATTTCTTTGGATGCTTCGAAACCTTGCAGTAAGTAGTAACTAACAGCTGAATACAGAGAATCTAGGTTTTTATATACTTAATATGTGAATGCTACAGGACAAACACATGTTCTATGGCAAAAGAAAGCTTATCAGTATTAGCTTATATTGAAAAGTCTGTCAATTATGAGAGAAAATTAAAAACCCCAGGGTACTAGTACTTTCTATTAGCTACTGAAGACTAACTTTGTACAGAATAGTAATAGAATCCTTTATCTAAAAGATACTAGTTAAGCAACACATAGTGTAGAAATTCTGTGATATCAAAGAACATTTCAGCACAACTTACTAATCCATTTTTAATTTTCTGTATACATTTTGCCCTGTTGATTTTTTCTGAAAATTTTTCACAAAAAAAAAAAAGTAATTTTCCTTTCATTTTTAGCCATAACTGAGCTATGGTACACAAAAATGTGTGAAATTTTCAGCTCTGTTTTAAGGCCCTTGAACACCATAACTTACTCCAGAAAAGCTGATTGAAATCTGAGTCTATGCCTATAATACATTTGAGTGGACATTACTGTCATGGAAATAATTGTTTCTGTGGCTTTTATTTCTTACACATATGCTCTGGTAAATTATTCAATAGTAGCCATCTCTTACTAAAATCTACACTTAGGAATTGCAGGTACTGGATAATTTGATATTTTATTACATATACATGTTTTTATTATTTTCTTGGTTTAGGAAACTCTCCCTAATGAGCATCAGTCTCACACTTGGGGAAAAAAGATGTGTAACTCTAATGTTTACAACAGTGGYTTCAGGCATTTAAAGCAGAATACTTTTTTTTTTTTACATCCCTTGTGAAAGCTCTTTTCTTTTTTTCTTCTTTTTCTCTAAACCATTTGAAAAGAATTTAGTATTGATGAAAAGATGCATTGTGATAGCAATGGAAAGTGGGTTTCTTCTATGCTTAGAGCAAGTATACAAAGACACTAAAAATAAAGTAAAACTTAAAGCGATTAATTTACCCAATTAACTCATTTCATATGTCACTGTTTAATGACTTAAATGATGCTCATTTAAAGTTTCCCCTTTCTTCTTACTTTTTTTTTCCCAAGTATGGAAGTAAAAAGATCCCTTGTTAATTAGACTCCACAGGTCCTAGCATTTATGCATCTAACAACGTCTACTTCAAATCCACTGAGGCATTTATGGTCCCTTTGAATTTGACATTTCCTTTCAATTTCCTGCTAAACCAACTATCAGAATCGCTAGATTCACACCAGTAGAACCTTCAGAAACATACTGCTGTTAATGTTTGCAACCAATCCAAAACTAAACGAAAATGTATGTCTTTGGTTCTTGTTTCCCATTCTAACTCAGAAAAGCAAATTCTGCATTCTTCTTGCTGTGGTTTTTCTACTTTTCACTGAGCACTGCAATCAGACACAAAAAGCTTTGCATGGATTCATTAAGGGGCTAAAAGCTGTTCCAGTTCCAAACTGGAAGGCAAGAAATCATTGTGGAAGGATACAACAGCATGAAATAATCATTCTTCATTCTACAGTGTGATACAGAGCCAGTCCATGATTACTATCTGCTGATCTAAAGTTGAAACAGAGAATAGATATACCCTACACTGCATTCCTAATATAACCTCTTCAGTGCTGTCCCCATAATGATAGCAAAGTTAATTAATTCCTTGCTCAAAGGCAAAAAGGAGTCAAATCAAGAGAAGAGATCATTAACCAACCAGGCCCCTCCACTGGAATTAAATCTCACCTTCAGCCTTTTCTGGAAAAAATACATGTAGTCAGAAGACCATGTACTCTTTAGTGAGGACTGTAACAACTTACTTCAATTTTTCTGCTATTCAGATCTCTTATTTTCATCACATGAATCCTTTTCTAACCTAACCTGTCAGTGTTCTCTCATTCTCTATCCTCTGTGTCAGTGCTTCACACCACAGGAGTGGCAGCAAATGAAGAAGGGGCTGTAGGTCAAAATGTCCACACATAAATGTCCCAGCAACTAGAGACAGATGACTGTGTTTATCTTTCCCCAAGGAATTCAATCCTGAACATGTGTGTGTGTATGTGTGTGTGTGTGTGATTTCTCAGCAAATGTGTAAGTCCTGTGTGTGTGAGCATTTACTCACACGTGGACTCCCTGGGACACAGCCTCAGCCTCACTTGCTGCCAAACCTGCAAACAGGAACAGCTGCAGCAGCAGCAGCCATGGAAGTGGGATGGGGAGATCTCTGGGTTCCCAGGCTGCACCTGAGAGGGCTTCAGCAACTGCAAAGAAAAAACCCTGGCCCTGGAATCCACAGACTTCAACAACTCATAACTTGCTAAAAATTTTCACTTTTACTACCTTTGAATTAGATATGATAGTTTTGATTTGATTTGCTTTGAACAGCTTTTACACAGATCCACTAAAAATACAAAACAACATTATTTTCATCTGTTTGACTCATATCTTTTTCACAGGAACACAGCATCTGATGTAGAAGATCAGAGGTCCATTTAATCTAATTTTCAAACACTTTGTGCAGTGAGATGCTATGAAAGCTGTCAGGTTCAATGGTTCTGTTAACAAAACCCTCATTTTAGAAATTATTAAATTATGGATCTAGGATTCTCTGAAGACTGGTAAGAATAGAAAACTCAGCACTAAGCATGGGACAAGGAGAGTGTCCTTCTGAATAAGCAAGTATCCACAACTTGAACAGCTGCTGCTTCAATGAATGTTGCCAGCAAAAAAAGAATTTCCAGGTCCTTAGTGACAGCATGGAGAAGAGGTGAAAGCAGCAATGAACGGTCTGGGTAAGAAAGCAAGAGAAGAGTACACTCTCAGACCTGGGAGTTCCAGAGATGAAAACAATATCTGCAGAAAATGAGCTGGCTGAAGGACAAAACACATGCTCCTTCTCCAGCAGTCAGTGCTTCAATGTTCAACTTTCAGGCCATTGCAATTGAACACGTATGTGCACGTACAGAATATATATATATATATATATATATATACATTCCAGTTAATTAAGAGATTGCTATATAGTGTTTAGAAGACTGACAAATCATGCCAGTTTTAAGCTTTAAAACTTTACTAAATTTATTCATTAACAACACATTTTATGCTAATAATTAGTTTTTCCTTGTTACTGATCACCCTACGTTTACAAAATTGTCAGTCAGTAACACTAATATTCTACATTACGAGTATACAACATCCAGGATCTCAGGATGACACTGTTGGCTATGGTCTTGGTTGGTTATCAGTTGCTGAGATTGAGATCATTAAGCCCAAGAGACTTTGATGAGAGAATTTAGAACTGAAGGGCATGAATTTTCTTTCTTCTTTATATTTCCACTATGTCTAATATTTCTATGCTATTTGGTCTTCCCAAGGGGAAGCAGGGTCTCAGCTGCTCCTAAGACTTTACATTGGGGTTTTTTCTCATTTTGTAACTCATGCTTCTTGAGTATTCCCCAAATCATTCTGTATGCAACAACACATCTTTGTCCCTTTGATGAYTACAGTTCTCACAGACTTTGTGAAATACTTATGCACTGTGTCTAGTTCTGCCATCACAGCAGTAACCAATAGGTAATATTAATGCTGGTTACCTTATTGTAGTACGCTTATCCTTGAGTTCAAGGTAAGTTTATACTGACTACAGCACTTATAGTTTCTCGTTGACATAGGCCTCTGCTTTGGCTACAAGGTATCTGGCACCAAGACAAGTTACTTAAACCCTAAGCTCAAAGTCTTAGCTCCAGGCAAAATGCACAAAGAGATCTGGGCATTCAATAATCAGATGCACAACAGCCAGTCCTCTGAGTACAGAGTTTCCAGAATTAGCAATTATAGAATGATGAAAAAATGCATCAAGAGTTTACACACCTGATTCTCATCCAAAAGCAAATTATTTTATTTTGAGGATTATCAGCCTAGAATTCTCTCCCAGGCCTTGGTTCTTAAACAATTTCTTTAGGAAACACAGATGAGTCATTTATTCCAAAGGATGCCTAGAAGGAATTCTCTCTCCCTAGCAAAAATCTCAGGAGCAGACAGTTTGCCAGGATTTGAGAGTCAGACTGGATGCTCAATATAGGAGACAGACTACCTGGAAAGTATGGACACTGATCAAAGGAGAAAAACATGCTTCATCCCCTTGATAAAATCTCATGAATAAATATTCGATGATTAATTCACTTAAGAGAATAGAAACATGTGTTTTGTCCTAGTAAGTATGACATAAAAATCTTACTAAACAGTCATTATAGAAAGTAAAATCGAGTAAGTTCCAACTTCTTCACTGTATTCAGAAATATTTTCTTATCTCATGTATTTTTTCCATCCTATATTCACACTGTTTCCCCTAAATTCTATACGTAATGATGTGGGAAGAGAAGGATGTAAGGCCATTATAATCTGTTAATGTGAAATGGCATCATTTTACTTATGTCAGTTAAACGTTATCGATCATAAAACGGATCCTCCTGGAAGCTCTGCTAAGGCACATGGAGAAAGAGGGAAGTGTTTTGAGACAGCCAGCACAGCTTCACCAAAGGCAAGTCCTGCCTGCCCAAACTAGTGGCCTTCTATGATGGAATTACTACATCAGTGGACAAGGGAAAGGCTACAGACGTCATCAGTCTGGACTCCTGTAAGGCCATTGACATAGTCCCCCATAATATCCTTCTCTCTTAATCAGAGATATGGATTTGATGGGTGGACTGTTCAGTGSATGATTAATCGGTTGGACAGCTGCGTCCAAGAGGGTAGCGGTCAATGGCTCAGTGTTCCAATGGACATCAGTAACAAGTGGTGTTCCTCAGGGGTCTATATTGGGACCAGTGCTATTTAACAACTTCATCAATGACACAGACAAAGAGATCGAGTGCACCCTCAGCAAATTTGCAGATGACACCCAGCTGAGTGGCGCGGTTGACACTCCGGAAGGATGGAATGCCATCCAGATGGACTTGGACAAGCTCAAGAAGTGGGCCCACATGAACTTCATGAGGTTCAAAAAGGCCAAGTACAAGGTGCTGCACCCGGATCAGAACAATCCCCGCTACCAATCCATGCTGGGGGATGAACATATTGAGAGCAGCCCTGCTGAGAAGGACTTGGGGGTGCTGTTGGATAAGACAGACTGGTCATGAGTGGCAATGTGTGCACACAGCCCAGCCAGTCACGCTGTGTTTGATGCACCCCAGGATGTGGTTTGCTCTCAGTGCACCCGGTTGGGCACACTGCTGGTACACTCAGGGCACATTGCTGGCTCCTGTTGAGGAGATCTCTCTCTGCAGGGCTGCTCTCCAGCCATTCATCTCCCAGTTTACAAATGTGTCCGGTGTTACTCTCCTAGGCGCAGAACCCAGCATTTGGTCTTGTTAAACTTCATGCCACTGGTGGCTGCTCAATGTTCCAATCAATGTAGATCCCACTGCAAGGCCTGTTGTCCCTCACATGAGTCAATGGCACCTCTCAATTTGGTATCATCAGCAAACTTACTAAGGGTGTATTCAACTCCTGCATTCAGATCGCTGATAAAAAACTTGAACAGAACTGGCCCTAGATTTGAAGCATGAGGAACACTGTTGGTGACAGCCAGATGTAGCCCCACTCACTGCAACCTGCTCAGAGAGTTCTTCATTCAGTTCACTGCGAATTTACTCATCCTACAGTTGGACAAGTGGTTGAGAAAGATGTTGTGAGGGACAGTATCAAAAGCCTCACCGAAATCCAGAAAAACTACTTCCACTGCCTTCCCTTAATCCACTATGTGGGTGACCTTATCAGAAAGTAAATTAGGTAGGACTTTCCTTGTGAACCCAAGCTTACTGTGTCTGAGATTGTTCTTCAAATGCCTTTCAATAGCACCCAGTATAATCTTCTCCATAATATTTCCAGSACCTGAAGTTAGACTTACATGTCTGTAGTTCTCTGGGTCTTCCCTCACACATTTTTTGTAGACTGGAGTAACACTGGACAGCTTTCAGTCAACAGGGACCTCTCCAAACTTCCAAGACTTCTAGCAAATGATCAAGAGTGGTCCTTCCATAACATCCACTAGCTCCTTCAGGATTCTGGAATGAATCCCATCAGGCTCATGTACTTATGGACATTCACCTGATACAACTGCTCCCTTAAAATTTCAGTGTCCAGCAGTGGAGAGTCACTCTTTCTGTAACTGTGGTCCTCCAACTCAGAGAACTAAGTAGCCCAAGGTCTACCAGTATTATAAAAGACTGAGGCAAAAATCCCCCAATCTTCAATGCCTCCACCTCTTCTTCATCCCTATTTGTCAGGTGACCATCAAGTATCAAACAAACATTTTCCTTAGACCTCTCTTGCTATTACTATACTTTAAAACGTCTTTCTCATTTTCTGGCAAAACACTGGCCAGTTTTGACTGTAACCGAGCTTTGTCATTTTGTGATTTCTCCCTACACCTGTGAACTGCATCTCTGTAATCTTCCTGTGAAGCCTAAATTTGCTTCCAGAGATCATACAATTTCTTTTTCCTCTTGATCTCCAAGAGGAGTTCTCTGTTCAGGCAACTGGTCTTCTACACCACCTGCTTGCTTTATTATACTAGGTACTAGTGATATTGAAAAATTATAGAGTTCCTATGATATATATGGTATTTTGCTATTTATTTTCCATATTATTCTACGCATACGTCAACATTTTAATGTGATTAAACCAAATGAATTATTTTGAGTAGCCTTTCAAATATTTAACATTATTTCCAACGTATTTTCTTGAAATAACTCTGAAATATTTACAGTTAAATTTAATTTTCTCCATTTAATGATTGCAGAGCTACTAAAGATTCTTTTATACTCACCTGAGTTAATTGTCAATTTTTCAATATATTCAGTATCTAAGGATCTCATTATTTTCTTTACTTGTAGCCCTTCAGTATTTCTAGTGCAAATCTTTTTTCTCCTTTAGTATAAAGTATTTGTATGCCATTTCTTGGATCTGTAAAATACTTTTGCCATAGGCTATTAGGATTTCAGACAAAAAACGGCTTGCTTATAAATGAAACAATTTTCTTAAAAAGATAAATAGACTGAGATGCATATAGTCATACATTCAGTAAGACAATACACTACAGTCTTATTTTTCTTTGTGTCTATAGTAATGACAACACATATATGGATAGACAATATGCCTGAAATAAAAAATGTAACTGATTTCTCTTTCAGAACTGTAGCTAACACCTTCATGGGAAACTGGAAATCCTAAAGCAGTAAAAATACGTCAGAAGAAACAAAATCAGACAAAATGGATGACAGAAATTGTTTATACACGATAAAAGGGCACAGTATGGAAAATAAAACAATAATGCCTCTATAAATTAACACTATACTTTCTATTTATTGAAGTCCCTTATTTTTAATAACTGAATTTGGAGGACCTAAAACAGTTCATKCACGAGAATGGGTAATGTTATACATTCTATATTTTAATGTAAAAACCAGTAATTACAGAATAGTTCTAGAATCAGAACTAGTGCACATATCATGTCAACAAATTTTGTTACCCATAAAACCAATAAATAAGTAAGAAGCAG
Organism: Amblyornis subalaris; assembly: GCA_018881555.1. Taxonomy (NCBI): domain Eukaryota; kingdom Metazoa; phylum Chordata; class Aves; order Passeriformes; family Ptilonorhynchidae; genus Amblyornis; species Amblyornis subalaris. Next base: position 9,979,828 of record JACAXG010000017.1, read on the forward strand.
CACATTCAAGCACATCAAACTACATAAACTATAGATGTATAGGAACGAAAAATGTAGCCCACCACCTGAAATGCAGACTAGGGTGCCAACCAGGAAACTGTCAACAGGTGACTGGTTTCCTCTATCATCTTATCTCTCCATTTTTGCACACCTGTTCCTCCCCAAACCAGCTTGATCCCTTCATCTTCCCACTTGTGGTTGCTCCCCTAAACATTCCATAGTAAGTCTCATGCCATCCCAGCATGCTCTTTCCCTGTATCCCATAACGAGCCCTGTCCCCCAGGGCAGGGACCCCCCAGCCTGTGTGCTGTCCCGGAGGATGACCCCAGGGACTTGTGGTGCTGTGTCTCACCTGGCGCATGGGGCTGATGCTCTCCCAGGACAGCCCTGGGGAGAACAGGGCAAGGGCTTGTGTCTCTGTGCTCCTCTGTGTGGGGGAAGGCGAGCTTTTCATCACATACCTTAACAAATCAGCTCAGATCTGCATTTCAAGCTGCACAAAAAATTATAGCATCACCACATCAACACTCGGTACTTTTAGCTCCTCATTTTCCAAGTGACACATGATGCCCGTATAGAGAAAGAAGCAACAGAGCTGGTTGTGAAATGCTATTCGAAATCACCAATATACTCTTTGCTGTAATACTGCACTTGGCTAAACAGGGGAAGGGATTCAAACATTATAAATCATTTTAGAGTGGAGTACAGAGAGAAATAGATAGCAAAAGGGTCTAGCTATGTTCATGCATACCAAGTATCTAGCTGAAACAAAATAGCTTGAAACTAGTCCAATATTCTTTTCCACCTACTTTCTTTAACCGTCCCCCAGCTTCTGATCAATGTCTAACATTAAATAATATGAAGAAAACTGAAATATTTTACTAGGCTACCTTGAACACTGCGACAAATTAATAATGCAGTCATGAATTGAAATTAAATGTCTCAGCTGTTCATCAGATATACTTAAGTTCCATTTTCGCCTGTGTTTTCTTCAAGATTTGTAATTACAAACACTGGGTACCAAAATTTCCTAACCAATATGTAACTTTATAACCTCAGCATATGGCATCTAAAAGCCATCAGTATATGTTAGTTGTGTGTCCAGAAATACGTCTCTAAACCAGGTTATCAATTCTGTCTGCAATGTCAACAGTCTCTATATTCTTTAGTGTTTAGTAAAGAATATATGGCAGGCAGATAGAATACTCATCTTCTTTCTAGCTACAAATTACTTATAAATGTTCTTTATGTAATTTTTAGTCTGCAATTAGAGTCAAGGTTACCAATATTTTATAGGCCTAGTTTACGTACAGTTCCATGCACAGAATTCCTACTCAAACCAAGGAGAATCCTTCATGAAAAAACACAGAAAAACAGAGGCCTTCTACCTGTGTTCTAGATTTGTTTCTGTTCTCTGGCATATGCCAGAATATTTATATCTGTAACTCCTGCAAGTATTGTCAAGAATAATGATTAATTTTATATTGACAGTGTTTATCTTCCCTGACACTTCAAGAACCATACGAAGACATTGAAAACATTACAACAGATGATACAGAGAAAAAAAGTCACAGAAATAATTAAAGCAAAACCTGAGATACAACAAAACCTTTTTGTATGAAGAATTCTTTTCACCCCACCAGCTAACAAATAGAATTTCACTGAGAAAATCTACAGTCACCAGTGGAATGCATTTCAGATTTGATCAATGAAGAATAATAGTACATACACTGCAACTGACTATCACTGAATTACAGTAAATAACTGACATGTTTAATATACCTTAACTATATCTCAGTCCAGTGCAAACAGAAAAGTGGAATTTGGAAGCATGGTTTAACATACTCCCACCAGCTCACCAACTTTATTACCTACACAATCCACTAAATAAACAAAATGGTTTTTTTTCCTTATTCAGCACCTCACCACCCCTTCCTGATTACTTTTCATTTACATACTGCAGTAGTACTATTATGACAGAAGGATAATATTTGGTGAAATTCTGGACAATTCCCTTTTGCTTATTTTGTTAGTGACAAAGCATAGCAATTTCCCAGGACACTTTTTTCCCCTGCAATATTTACCTTTTCTTCTCTTTTGTTCTACTGACACTGTGTGCAGTAATTTCCTATTATGGAAATTTCCTTTTTTACGTCCATGGTACACAGAACTTCAGGTGATAATCTGTCTTGAAGTATATACTAAATAATTATATTTGGTGCAATGATCACATTAAATGTCTTTTCTAAACTTTCACCATTCAAGTGTCCCTTGGAAAGCTTCCACTGCACAATGCTGTACTGTATCACATTCATGTGGGAGCTATCACGTTGTTGGGAGCTACTTATACATCTCCACAAAGCAGTTCATGGGCAGAATAAACAATGGCATTTTTGGTCACAGACTGAAAGTCCTAAATCACTGGACCTAAAGGGTAATTCAGCTGGTGTTCAAATAGGTATCTGAACCTATGCCACTCCATTACTAAAGACAGGGGGATCAGGATACAAATTCTGCCAAAGCTGACTGCACTGCACATACTACGTGAAAAGTCATTCTGCCTAAATGAAGAACTCAGACACTTCTGCTTTTCACATACCCTATAGGATTTCCAGATCACCAAACTCTGCTGACAAGAGATGGGAGAACATTAAAGTGGTGACAACTTTTGCTGAGAATGCCTGTTGTCTAAATCTCAGACAAACAGAACTACACACCAAGATCACCTTGGGTGATCATGACCGATACAATACAATAAATAGTATCCCAATATTTGTGGAATGATCTCCACCTCACTCTTTTCCATTCAAACTTCATTATCTGTTTSAAGCAGTAAAACTATTGTACTTTGAACTAAGAGAGTGAAGTGGGGGTGGCACACTGGTGTCCTCCTCGTTATGATGTCCCCTGAAGGACTCCAACACATGTTCAAAAGCCTAAGTGAGGAAATGGAAGTTTACAGAATATTTGTAACACTCTCCTACTGTTTTCAAGAATGTTAGGTCTCACTGATCGACATGCACTCAGTTCTGGGCCAGAGTTAGGACTAATGATCATAGTGGGGTTTATAACCAGGTGGACTAAGTTATGGGAATACAGAACATTCTGCATTTGGTCAGGATTTTCAAGAGAATTATGTGATTTGAGTGAATGAGATTTGTATCCCAAGTCAAATACTCATTTTTGAATATCACTGCCTATATGCTTTACACATGCCTACACATGCTGTCTGTGCTTGCAAGCATCATGTACTGTATTATTCACAGTATTATTTGTCACAGAAGACCCCACTGCATTTTTTAAAGCAAAGCAATCAGTCTATCTACAATTAGAGTGAAGTTACCTGGGAGCAAAATGTAGGAACTATTTAAAAAAATACAGCTACCTTACACAAAAGTATAAGACAGTGAATGAAAAATAACAAATGCATCTGAAAATGTAGGAGGAATTCGTAATGTAATTATCAAATTTAAATTTGATCTGCCTTGGCAAAGTGAACGGAGAACTGTGAACGGGGAAAATGTGAATACCAATAGTAACACATTATTCCATAGAACTATTTTGGTGTATTTATTTCTTGGAGATTCTAAGGCAAGAGTGCCTGCTTACAGATAGTATAACTAAGGCATCAGAGCCTGTCAGGTCTGTGATACAAGTTTTCCACTAGCAGTGCTGATATTCATGTGCCTGACAGGTCAGACAGTTAAGTATCTGCCCATTTCTGATTTCAGCACATTTTAAAATTCTTGGGAGTATTTAATCATAGTGATTGACTTAATGGTCCTTGCCAAGTCACTTTCATCCTTGACTGATACCCAAATGATCAATAAGCTTGACCATGCCAAAAAGAGGGGGAAAAGTGAGAAAGGAGAGAGAAGAAAGAGAAAAAAAGAGGGTGAGAAAGGATAATAATGAGGAAGAAAAAATAAAACACAAAGGGGGGGGGAAAAAAGAGTAAGAGAGCACAAAAAGGAGAGAGAAAGAAGAGAAGAAGGGGAGGAAAGAAGAAATGGAGAGGAGTAAGGAAAGAAGGGGAGAAAGAGAGGGAAGGAAGACAGGAAGGAAAAGTAAGATAGAGGAGGAGGAGGACACATTATGAATATGAAACATGCAGCATAATCTAAAACTTGAAACAAAGAATCACTCAAAAGGTTAACGGATACTAGTATTGAAAAACAAATCAATCCAAGAGAAATGAAACATCACAGTGTTGGAGGGTTGGGGTGGGGGGTGTACTATAAAGAAAGCCCAATCGATCCCTAGCATTAAGACTACCAAATGTGCCTAACATTTGCCTTAGAAGCTGAAGTGCTATTTTAAAAATGTATCTAAATTACTTGGAAACCTAAGGGTCATTGAAAATTAGTAGGACTATCACCACAAAAACATCCCTGGTCCCATTTTTAACAGTAGGCATTTCTTTGTTCATGTTTAACATCTAACTGATGAGCCAAAACTTCATTTTCAGAAGTAATACAGATAACTCGCAGCATAAATCTTGCTGGATGTCAAACAGATGTGACTTCTAACGACATTGAAGTAAGCTCTCTAAATAAGTTAGGTACTGAAGTACTGAGCAATGCAATGCATGAATTAGAAATAATAAGTCTGTCTTCAATATCTATTTCTTATCCTCTACAACTGATAAAGTATTTACCTCAAGGGGATTTTGAATTTCAGAACTGGAAAGTGTTCTTGGGGGAGTAAAAGAAGAATTTTATTCCAAACACACACACACACCAAAATATGAATACTGGAGGTGTGGCCATCTATGCTGTTCTAAAAGCACAGGTCTCTAGCTTTTAATTTCTCTTGAAAAATGGATTCCAGTCACATGCATTCATATATGCATCAATGTAAACACATGTATATAGTAAAGAGAAAGATATCAGAATTAATAAATACAGTAGACAGGYTTCGAACAGAGTGATTTTCACCCATCCCACTTTACCTAAAACAGGGACCACTGAAATTTTGTCAGAAAGCTGATCCTAACGTGGCACTGCCCGTAACACCCCAACACAAGGATTGCATCACTTGCGCCATCATATTCTTGTGCAGCTGCAGAGGAACCAAACAGGCCTACCAAGTTTCAATTACAGCAGTCACACTCCAAGACTTATGTGTCTGCAAGAGAAGGCTGTAGACAGTACACTAGGCTGTGAAATATACACCTTTGCTTCTCCCCAGTACGCAAACATGTATGGATCCAATGGGGCTGGTTAGTGCCAGCACTTGCAGCTAAAGGTATTCATTCCTAATGYAGTCTTACAGCTATAGAGGCGAGTTCAGCCAGCCACATGCAGAGCCACATGCAGAGCCACACTCCATGAATTGCTGTTGGCTTCACTGAAAAAGGGTATGGTTTCAAGTACAGGTGAAAGGAAGGCACATACTGCTCACTCCGATACCCACACGAGAGCAGACGTATAGCCATGCAAATCTCCTCTTTTACATTGAGCTTTGGGAGAGAAGGGTAAATCATTACCTTTCCAGATTTCTTCGATAGTATTATCTATGGTGTTGTGGTACTATTGAATATATCATATACATATATATAAATGTATGTGTGTGTGTGTGTGTTAATACAAATTCATGCATGCACCTAGCCCTACATAAAAAGCTTCAGATCACATTGAAAACAGTTTCTAAGCTGGATACATCTTTCTACAAAGGCACTCCATGCACGTAAAACACTCCCTCTCACACTGTTTAACATAGGGAAATGCAAACCCCTGTGGACACACCTACAAAGATCCATACTTTGTGACTGGCTGTCAAAATTTCCCAGTGCACACACCTCATGTCCATCAGCACTTCAGACTATGCTCATGCATTTATAGACATGCACATGTGCACACATGCACCATATGCACATCCATGCAAAAACTTACACACGCACACCTGTATGAATGAACATCTGTGTGAACGAGCCCACGCGCATACACACGTGAGACAAAAACACATCACAGAGGCACACACACTGACACGTGTAAGAACAYAGGCACACACCCGCAAAATACACGTACACACAGATGCACTGGAAGGAATCCATGCATACTCACACACACACACAGACGTACGCACATTCACACAAAACACGCGTGCGCACACACCTGCACTCACCCGCACAGAATCACACAAGCACATGCACACGCACAGTCACACACCACACGTGTGCCCACATGCACTCACATCCAACACGGCAGCACATGCAAGCACACACACACTCACACGTGCAAGCGCGAACACTCACGGGCACACGGGCACCCAAACACACACTCYCGCCCCCAAGAAACCTCCCACGCACGCACCGACACACGGCAGCACCGGCAACCACACTCACACCGCGGGGCTCGGCACACGGGCGCACCCCCTTACACCTAAAATGCACCCTCTCCACCCCCGCACACCTGGGACAACACCCCCGCACACCCCCGCACGCCCCCGCACCGCAGGCGGCGCCCGCCCGCCCCCTGCACACGCTTCCCGCATCGGAGGAACCCGCCGCGCACCTTGCGCGGCGGTGGGGCGGGCAGAGGACGAGTAGCGCCGAGGGCGGGTGCCGAGCCCCGGAGGCCGGGGCGGTGCCGGCTCCGCAGCCCCCCCGCCGCCGCCCGGGCTCCCCCCCGCGCAGGCCCCCGCCCCCGCGGAACGGCGCGGCCCCGGCGGCGCGGCGGCGCGGCCGGTAGGTGGCGCCAGAGCTCTTCCTGGCGGAGCCGCGGCCGCGCCGCCCCCGCTCCTCGCCCGCCCGGCCCGGCCCGGCCCGGCCCGGCCCGGCCCGGCCCGGCCCGGCCCGGCCCGCTGGGAGCCACCGCCCGACCGCGGCGCGGCACCGCCCGGCCCCGGCCCCCGCCCGCCGCGGCAAAGAGCCCCCTCAGCTGCGCGCACGGGGAGCGGGGCTATGCCCGCCGCTGCCCCGCGCCGGCGGCGCCCGGCCTGTAATTAATGTCCCCGCGCAGAGCGATCAGCCCGCGCGTCCCCGCGCGGTGTGTGCCCGAAGGCGCGGGCTAGCCGGTGTGTGCGAGCCGGTGTGGCGGTGGCAGCCCCGAGCACCGCACGTGCGTGGTTAACAACGAGGCAGTGATTGCTGCCGCGAGCGGCGGCGGCATGGGCGAGCCCCGCCGCGCCGGCCGCCCCAGGCTCCTCCGGGCGGCGGGGGGACCCCGCCACTCCGTTATCTCCCGAGCCGTTCTCCCAGGCAGAACTGATCCTCTTGAGGGAACGAGGGGGTGGGGGGAGAGTCTCAATTGCAAATACTGCTTGGAGTTTATTGGAGAGAGCGTCTGAGCGTTGAGGTGCTCTCCCGTGGCTCCCAGTGGATGCTGTGAGGAGCCAGGGTTGTGGTGGGTTTCGGCTGTGCAGGGAGTTGGGGTAGCGGGGGGGTGGGGGGGAGGAAAAGACACGATCGAGAGTAGCTGAGACTTTGTGCCCCCGTTGGAGAGATGGTTGAGTCCTCGTCAAGGTTGCTGTGGTATCCCAGAAACACCATTCACTCCGAGCTGTGACCGCGCACCATCAACAGCAACAACTCCGCTGCGCCTGGCCGAGGAATAGGAATTAGGAGCTCTCAAGAATAATATGAAAGGGATCTGCAGAGGGGAAATCCGTGCAAAGGAATCGAAATTAGCAGACTTTTGGGAAAGGGGATGTACTAAATGTGGCCGGCTGGACTTCATCCTGGTGAAGAAAATGGAGATTAAAAGTGGATTTACATTTTGGAACCTCGTCTTTTTATTGATGGTTTCGTGTGTGAAAGGTAGGGTAGTATTTGAGCGGTATATTTTTAGGGGTCCATTTGCTTTCGGTCAGGGCGTTGCAAGCTCTCGCCTTATASCAAGGTGTATTTCAAAATATATTTATGTCTTATTTTATATTTTTGCCCTGGGTACTTTGCAATGGGAATATATAAAAGATCTCTAAAGCAGGGAGGAAAGAAGGAGTTGATTCAGAGCTCTCTTCGGAGATAGGAAATGTATTTGCTTGCCAAGGCTGGCGTTCAATGCAGTGACTGAGCTGGGGCTCAATAAATATTCTTGCAGTATGCTCAAACGGAGACGTGAGTTGGTTCATACAGCCTCTAACTAGTGTATATTCAAACAAATCTCACTGGTTCACTTTTCTAAGGTGACGATGATGGTAGTGCGGGGTGTGGGGGGGATTGCCTACAATTGTGGGTTTCGGTCGAGCAGCGAGCTCTTTGCGGGATTGCYTGTATCGATGCACTTATTAGTTTAACCCGTTGCGTGGGGAAAGTTACGGAGGAGCCCAGCATATGCGTAGCCGTCTCACAGCCCGAAATGCGCTTCACGCTCAGCTGTCTGTACGCATGCAGGGCTCCCAGGCTGCCGGAAAGGTGCGTTGGTAATTCAGCCTTGAAGGCATGGTCTGTCGCTGGGTGCAAAGATCGACACCTTTTCTCTTACCCCGCCTTGGTCCCTTTTCTCTGATGTGTCTGAGGGGGTTTGTGTGGTGGTTTCTGTCTCTTTTTTTTTTTTTTTTTTCCCCGAGGCAGGGGCTATTTTGCTTTCTTGCTTCTGTGTTCATGAAAGGAGAGCAAAAAGGAAATGTCTAGTTAGCGGCATAAATATCTCTACTAAGTCTATGCTTGCAGACAGTTAAGGGAAACGCTACACACAGAGAAAAGAAGAAATATGTGTCTTGAATAATGTGCACYTGCAGAATTACACAGGCATCGCTAAACAGTGAAGTGCCGATCCCATCACGCGTGCCTTCAGTAAAAGGATCTATTCTGCAACTCCCCCCAATCGGCTGCCTACCCGAAATAATCTCCCCTTGTTTGTGGCCAGTGATTAATATCCGATTAATCACCCTTTTATCCCCTTCCTCATCCTCATCCCTCCTCCCCGCCACAGTCATACACTCCCAGAATATTTAGTAGACATTATCGATCCTCTCCGAGTTTTTAGACTTGGTTATCGCCTACAKAGGTTGCCTGCACGGGTGGGAAGGAGGTGTTTTGTGGGGGTGGTATTCAAAGGCGTGCCTTCCCGAGCTGGCTCTGGCTTGGATGAAACAGTTTATTGTAGAGCTTCGCAGCTGCTTGTCCCCCCATTTGCATYGCGTGGAAAAAGACAATTCGCGTTTCACGGGGAGGGTGTCGAGGGCTTTTACCTCATCCCACGTTATCCTGACGCGGGGGATCCAAGGGGAAGGGGCTTGCCTGCGACGTTTATGCACATTTTAATTACAGGCAGCTTCTCTCTGTTTGCATCTATTGGAGGGAGCCGCTCCCGGCGCTCTGCCCCGGTCTGGAGATGGTTTCCTATTAGCACCGACCCGGGGCTTTGGGGCCATTTCTTTTCCCTGGTTCAGCCTCCTGCCATTAGCGCGTTCTCGGTGCCGGGTGCCAGGGTTCGCCAGCCCCGGGCTGGCCGCCGGCCAGGCGCGCCGTGCGCTGCGCGGAGCCCCGCGGGCGCGGTGCGGGGGCGAGCGGGGGCTCCGGCGAGGCTCCGAGGCAGCTGCTTTGTAAGCGCGGGTCGCGGGGCGGCAGCATCCGACCGAGGGACGGGCTGGCGCGGCCGCGGAGCGGAGCGGCTTCCCCAGCACCTGTTGAGAGCCGCCGCTTGCCCTTGGGGGTGGGGTAAGGAAAAAACGCTGGGCACAGAGGGCGAAAGCTGGGATGAAGCACCAGAAGCAACCCAAGAAACAGAAAAAAACCCCGGGCTTTGCAAAATTGRCCCTTTCTCCTTCTTCCTCTTGTCAGGGCCTAAGCTTCCCCGGTACTGACCCTGGCAGTTTCTGTAGACTTCTTTCGGGCTGGGGTGGCTCTCCCAGAAACTGCCGACCCAGTAGCTGAGATTTTACATCCTGGATGTGGGTTCCAGCTTCCAGCTTCCAGCTTCCAAGTTCCAGCTTCCAAGCTTCACAGAACTGGCTTACACTCACTGCAGTACTGCATCTATTCTGGGCGTTTATATTTAGTTCTCTCCCCACTCCTGTGATTGAAAGCAATTTTACTTCGATTTACATGCCCATTGTGTCAACACAGGCTTCTGCCCCCCAGAAAGCAGAGGCAAACAATGAATGAATACCTGCCCACTTAAAACGTTCCAGATGTTGGGAGCAAGATGACTCYCCAGATCCTACATGTGCTCTACCATTGCCTGGCAAGGTCTTTTTACCACACCCCACCTCTGCAAGCTCTAGCCCATACCCTTCCTTGCTTAAACACTTCTACTGAACAGTCCAGGACCACATCATAGCACCCAAACTGTTGCTGTCATTCCTGTCATCCAGACCACTTCCACAGCTTTGCATGATATCTGCCTCTCAGGCCCTTTCTATTTTTGTTGTCCTGTTGCCTTTTTTCCAGTCTCGATGCACAGCTCTCCCATCATTACAGGTGTCAAACTATGTCATGAACATGGTTCCTTAAGCATCCTATCTGATTAATTAAGTATTCCTTGGATATGTTAATATGGACAAAAAAAAAAAATCCTTCACGTTTATCTACAAAATTCATGCCTCTTCGGAACCTTGCAACAATAACTGAAAGGGATTAGAAAAGGGAGAAGAAAGCAGGAGAAAATGGAAGGAAGGAAATTGTCAGAACTGCTGAGGAAGGGGTGACAGGAAAAGCTAAGTAAAGAGGAATTGTACCTTCTTCAATGAAAATCTCGCTTACGCAATTTCCCATTGTGCCATGGAACAATCTCCAGCAAAATCTTCCTTGAATAGACATGGAGTAAAAAAGCAAAGAAATGGCACCACTGAAAACTGAGAGAAGGGATGAAAGGCATTAAAACAAACAACCCACGATTCAACCCTTAGAAAAGGCCAAGCAGAGTTATTCCTGGCCAGCTACAGGGAGTGATGAATCCCGTGCTCTTCCCTTTAGACGTACGAGACACCCAGGAAAGCTTCCTCCCCTTCTTCTTCATCCCCCACCATGGGAGAAATGAGAAGCACCATTGAGGCACGGGAGATACAAACCAAGCTTAGAGGAGTAGAGAGTGGAAAACTCTACTGTCCAACCTCCTTACAGAAAGGGGAGGAGAGGACATTAAACAGAGAAAAAAAAATTAGGCAGCATCAGTGAGCTTTGCCTCCTGAGATTTAGGAGAGAAATCACAGATACTTGCATGCCTTCTGTTTGGCACCTCCCTCCACCAAAAAAAAAAAAAAAAAGCAAAAAAAAAAAGCTTGCGATCTGTTAGTGGAGGCAAATCAGAAAGGAAATCAAGCAAAATGACCAGATTCCACAAGACTCTTCTATTTGGCTCTCGCTCCAAGACAGAGAGTACGAAGGTCGACTCTTTYGTCTGCCTGGCTAAAATGAAGCTTTGCCGCTGCTGTTGTTCCTCTGTTCCCCTCTTGCAGTTGTGACAAGCGGAACAAGGGCAGCTTTCAAAATGAAAGGGAGATGAAGCACTGAGATTTTAAACGGCTCATTGACAGAAGAAGTGATGAGAAAATGGAAAGCATTTCCATTTCCAGTGATGGGTACCTGGCATGTGGGAATATTTAGCAGGGACAAAGCGTGCCCTGCTTCTTTCAGCCACCTCTGCAATCTCCCTTCTCCCCCATTCCCACCTCAATCCCGCTCCCTTCATGCTCCGCCAGCCCCTCCCCACCGCTTCGTTCTCAGTCACTTGACTTCTGGTGTTACTGACGATGGGTACGGGGTTGCTGGCGGATGGCTTTCCTCAGTGGGGCACGGGTGGGCGCAGCCAGGTGCTGGCTCTGACCCCGAAGGGGGAACGGTGGGGAGAGTAACAGCAGGTTCAGGTTTCCTCATTTCCAGATGGTCGATGCCGCTGCAGCATGTTTGTGTGCGTGTGTGTGTGTGTTGTGTGTGTTTGTTCGTGTGTTTGTGTGCATGTACTCATGCAGGGGGCAGGGATACACTGACTGGAGAAGGGACAGCGTCGTCTTTCCTTTCCAACTCCTCCGCACACGCTCTCCTCCTCTACGGTGCTTGCGTGCCATAAGCCCCCGCAGATGACACAGGGAWGGCTGTGCTCAGCGGGCTGCGCACCGCAACTCACTGGTCCTCCAAGCTACGCAGTTCTTCAGGGTTGCAGGCAAAGTTACCCTTTCTCACCCCCGCCTCCTCAGGGCTAAAACAAGGCACCGCTGCGCTCCCGCTTAGCGCTCGGCTYGTCCGCCTCCTCTCCTGCAGGGCAGCAGTGAAGAAGCATACGACCCCTCCCAGCAGCACCAGCAGGGACCGCTTCTCCCTTCCCTGCCCGGTGCSGTTCGGGACTCGCAAAGGGCCCAGGAGAACCTCACCTTCGCTTTCCGCTTTTCATTGTAAGAGGCAGCRGTCGCAAGGCGGAGCCGGCTCGGAGCGGCGGCCGCCCGCCGGCAGCCTCCGCCCGCGCCCGGCAGCGGCCCCCGCCCCGCAGCTGCTGAGGCGACCGCACCGCCGGGCAGTCCTTCTGACACAGTCTTCTGTCCTTCGCCTTTGCTTAGTTTGTCTCCGTGACTCCTGCACGTCTTTGGCTGACAAGTCTAAGGCAGGACTAGGGTGGTCGGTTGACTGGTTTGGTTGGCTGACACACAGAAATAGCCCCCAACTMCCTGAGCACAACCAGCCCGTTCCTCGACGAGAGGCTGGGGGCTTCGAGCACCCATACACGATGGAGGGGGATAGGTTATAGCTTCAACTCCATTGTCAGCATCTCGATTTGCAAGCACCAGCCCATGAGACCTAAAGAATTCTGTGCATGTGCTTTCAAATCCCTCCTTTTCCAAGACTCCTGTGTAGAAACATAGCAGAAACTTGTAGTCTGCCTGGGTTTTTTTGGTTGCTTGTTTGTTTGGGGGGGGATGTTTTTGAGCAACAAGTCTAGCAGGATCAATTGCCCATCTAGCTTAGTGCCCTTCATCTCCAACCGTGAGTATTAGCGACAGTCTAGCGAAAGATTAGAGAAATGCAGCAAGTAGAGTGACTAGCACATCCTGGAACTCAGCAGCCAGCAGCTTTGGGTCTCCTAAGATACAGACTGCTTTTGAAACATCATATTTTGAGATGCATAGACTGGCCTATGTTCCACTCATTTGTCTGTTCTCTTTCATTCTGCTGTCCTTTTCCCTTCCCTTCCCTTCCCTTCCCTTCCCTTCCCTTCCCTTCCCTTCCCTTCCCTTCCCTTCCCTTCCCTTCCCTTCCCTTCCCTTCTCTGTTCCATACCATTGCACTCATCTATATCCTCCATTCTTTACACTCTTCATCTGGATGAAAGCACTGGTTTGTATGAACACTTGTAATAAAATCAGCTTTATTATATCCAGTGTTGTTGATGTGCTATGAAGGTCATTCCCCAAAAATTGAGATTTGAAACTGTTGAATGCACATGGATCTAGTAAAAAGAAAGAAAAGCAAATACTTGTTCAGAGAAATTTGAAAAAGTTTTGAAATATCCTGTGGGGATAGCTCAATTTGCCTGAGTGTAACAATTTTTCAGAGAAAGTGTTATGAAGAATAACATAGCCTTGTATCCTTCCTTTTTTTAAAAAATAGTGTCTTGGACACTGCTGATTTTCAGAGGTATTGAGCATTTACAATTTCAGGTGGCTCTAGTAAGAGCCTGGGAAACACGTTAGCACTTCTGAAGCAAGGCCAAGTGAGTCCATCATTATGATGGTAAGTCAGACAGAGACACTATAAGGAAAGCATCTATAAAATAACTTAAAATTTTAAAATGTTAATTCTACAGAATCTGATAAATKGGAATGGTAGGAATAAGATAGCCTTTATGATCTGTTGTAAAATTAGTGTGGGGTTTTTCTTCCTTTTCTGCTAATAGGAAGCTTCAATTCTAATTCAATGGGGTTGTGACATCTCAGGTTCAACTTCTTGCTGAAGCATATCATTCAGCTTGTATTTCTGACCGTAATGGTTAAGGATGAAAGAATAGAACAAAGCCTTTGAGGGAAATTAGCTTACTAGTTACTACAAAGCAGTTTCCAGGAAAGAGCAGTCAGAAAACAGACAACTTGGTCCAAGTTGTTTTTTCCTTAGACCCCTATAATGTTAAGACAGCTCTTACTATGAGAGATATTTGAAGAAGGAATATTTAAGTAACAAATCAGAGAGGCATCTGATAAAAGTAATCATTACAAGGCTATAAACCTTACCTAATAATTTTGTTTATGTAATTTCCATGCTAGGGTTTATTGCAAAATTCCAGAACTCTTACAAGTTTTAGACACATGCCTTTCAAACAACTTTACAGAAGAATGTTTCCTTCTCAGTGAAATCRTACAATTTCTCTACAAAAAAGAGATAATATTTGTCTTTATCTTAAATTAAAGGGACAATGTTTGGCAATTATCTTGGACCTAAATAGAACAGGGTGTGATAAGCAATGTACCGGTCTTCACCCTCCTTTTTAAAAAAGAAAAGCCTAGTAGCATTAAAACATGTAAGATCTCCTTGCTAATATCCAGCTTTTCTTCTGGAAAGTAGAATGGACAAGGATATTGGACTAGAAGAAAGAYTATTTAAAATACATATACACACATGGACACACCATTTACATTTTGTACTTGTTTGCATTGAGTTGTTTACCTTTCCTGGGCAGATTTACAGTCATGGTTGCATTGCTTTGTTCTCACAGAACGTGTAAGATTTACTATGGCTTCATAATTTCAGCATTACAGATGCTGAGTACTGTTGTAAATGTCAAAGAAGGAAATGGTGGGAATTCGTCTTGTCCTTCCCGGGGTCTGAAATCTTAGTTGGATAAGTTTATAGATTTAGGAACAGTGTTACTCATAAAGAGTGAGCTCCAGAGTATTGGAAAATGGCAAACAAGGGATTCCACCAGGGCTGGTCCTCTCATAGAACTGTGTTGTCGAACAACAAGATGGAATGCAGCCAGCACAGACACAGAAAGACAGACTGCCTATTTTTGCTTGGATTCTACAAGAGGCGTCATAGCATCATATATCATATTTGCATTGTATCATAGAAATAAGGAAAATAACTGTAAGTAACTTCACCACCACAGGAGCATTCCTGGGGTGATGAATTCTCACCTCCCAAGGCCTGTAAATAACACAGACTGTCTTTGTAATAGAACTGAAAGAAACTAGAGGCTTGGGGCAGAAATGACTGAGTTGATTACTTGGAATATACAGATGTTGAATCACTGTTTCTGACCTTGAATTCTATTTTGTCTGTTTACCATATTTATGTAYCTTACTAGCCTTATATATCTTTATGCATGTAAATGGTTTGATTTAATTCTCATGGAATTGTGTATACATATATGTGTACACATGCATATATAACATGCAAGTGTAGAAATGATATCCATATATTTGGATGTTATGAAGAAATTCAACAGACTGCAATGTTATCTCACAAATGCACAGGTAACAGCTTGAAACTTATGTGCTTCCGAAATTATCTGTTACGTCTTAATTTATTGTATATTCCCAATCTCAGAAGGAAGTTCTACTATAATACATAATTGATTTCACTTACAAAAGAAGAGTGATAGTAGTGATAGCTAGGAGTACATGTTAGGAGGAAAGCTTGATGAAAAGAAAAAACACCAGTTACTAAAACCAGTAATTAAAAACTGATTCTAGCACATTAAGAATTAACTGACATATTTATTCCTACTGATTTAGGGATTTTTTAACCAAATATAGTTTCTATAAAACTTTTTAGTAGATTAAAAACCTCTAATCACCTTTCAAGTACAGAAAAAAGGAACATTTCTGTGCTATTTTGTGGTTTATTTTAATACTAGTATTATCATTTGTAGAGGCTGACATATCATATCTCAGAGGTGGCAGTATTTCCGTGGCAGTTAAAATGAACCCTCTGCGATCATTATCTCCTCATAGAACTGTTTTCAAACCCAGCAAGTAGACACCTGCAAGTGTAGTTTGGAGTCCTTAGTGAARATGAGCCACATAAATGCAAAGTACAGATATCCTCACTCAACATAATGTTGAGATGGAACTTCTTGAATTAGAAAATCTTTCCTCCGCTATTTAATCTGACCCAGAATGAAAACTTGACAGTCTACTCTAGTTAGCTTTCTTGATTGCTGTGCAGTTTTATTTGGGAACTGAGGCTTAGTCTAATTAAAAGTATTTATTTAAAAGCCTACTAAAAGTTGCATTTTTGCTTCTGTGTATCAGCTTTGATCCAAAGGTAAATGGAAGTTATAAAACAGGATATAAAAAGACCTTCTAAACTGCCTGTTGTTTGAGCCAATTGAAGGCAAAACAAGAGTCCAGAATAAGATCTCTGAGAGTAGAATTGCCTGTATCTTTTCATACTGAGTTTTGAATTACAATTTTCTGTACACATATTTCGTTTGACTCAGAAATATTAATTATAACTGAAGCCATGTATTTCACAATATACGCTAGAAATTTTTGTTAGAAGTGCTCTTTGGAAAACTCTTATTGCATTATAAACCTAAAGATTACAAAATTAAGTTGTTTATGATTAGGGGAAAATAAATTATATATTTGGATACAGTCAGAAAATGCTCTTTCCACATTTTTATCGATGGTCACATCAGCATTTCTCAGGATGAGCCCACTGGATTCAGTTTAATGGTAGTATGTTAATACAATATCAGCTGTAGTTCTTAGAACCACAGAATAGTCCTGTTTTTGTCAGGACACATGCTGAATTACAGCAATTTTTTAACCTGGTTTCAAGATTTCATAATAATTTTTTGGTTTTCAGTAAAACATTTTGTAATTTGCTAAATGCTGCTAATGACTGCAGAGGAACTAGGAAGACTTAACAAAATAGATTGCAGTTTAGAATGCTTCAAATTTAATTATAAATGCAATTTGGTTTTACTTGTATCAGGTTGTCATATATTCCAGGATGTAGCTACATTTGAAAATGCTGAATTAGCTTTTAAAACCAAAGCACAAAAATTGGGAAGTTTTCACATTAATTTTATTGTATTTATTTTCTAACACATTCTTTGGTTTTGCCACTTCCTTAATTTAAATGCATCTAATATGCTGAGTCAAAATCACAAAAACTAAAATATAGTGGAAAACAAAGGTTCAAATCCTGASTTTTGGAAAGCCTACCCAGTTAAACAAAGGCAGAGGGAAGAAAAGAACARGTCTTTGGCCGCCTCACATAATCAAGTCAATTGGCTTTGTGGTAATAGATGCTTTTTTCTTGCATCTCCAGGTGCACGCAGCAACACAGACACAGCAGCACTTCTGCTGGCAGGCATCTRTGACTGTGTGCTCTATCAAGAAGAACCTATGCCTAATTCATGACTATGCTCATCTTCTGTGATTTCCATTGAATACTTCTGTGCTGACACTTCAATTATATGACTCCTACTGACTTGAGCAATGCTTGTTGCATAGAATGGCAGAATCGTTGGGTTGGCAAAGACCTCAAAGACCATCAAGTCCAACTCTTAACCCAGCACTGCTGAGTGATGACTGCCATGCATGATATGGCAGTTTTAATGACCACAAGAGAAGAAATACATATGATTAATAATTCATAATAAAAGGGCATTCTTTGCGTCAATATAGTGCTCACAAAAGCGCTCACCTGATAGAGAACTTTTATCGGTATATTGAAGTATATTGGCATTTTCATTGTCAGCAGTGGAAAGTTGCACCAATCAACCATATAAGACACAGTCTTTTTGCAAACATCCTGACAAACTTATGATTCACAAAGCCATTTGTCTTTGAGCTCGAAATAGAAGTGAGCAACAGAATCAATGTTTAATATAGGAGTTCAATGGCATTTCTGACTCCTGCCTACCTCCATAACTTTCTTAAGGATATGCTTTCAAAATTCCTAAATCTTTCTAGTACTACAGTTGCGGGCCATTGAAATTTGTATGAGTTTCTACACTATTTTCAGCTACTTTTAAATTAAGCTACCCATAAAAAAGCACCATTCTCCTAAGCTCTATCTATATATTTTTACTACACTCAAATCTAGCTCATCAGCTAGCTCCTGTAATTTTTCCGAATTTATTCAGCTTCCTCTGCACTTCTGGGCTCCCTTCCCAAATTCTCTTCCCACTCCACAAGTACCACTGGAGAAGTCCCAAAAACATAAAGCCTGCAGTAAAATATAGAAAGTTCTCTTCAGTTTCCATGTCATTTGTAAAGTCCTTTTTTGGCCCAAAGTAATAACCATGTAAGGGTAATATGCTAGGAAATGAAATAGCCTTGCAGTCATAGATTAGACTTACTAATTTTTTCGGGAAGTTCTTTGGATTTTATATCATCTGCAAGAAAGTAAGGTTGGAAGACTGCTTTTTCAGTTATATTTCTTTTCATTCTTCAGTATATTGTGACTCTTTACCTGATTATTTTTAGGTAACCAAAATAATACTCATTCACCCCAAACAAGAAAACTTCAAAATGCCTGATTAAAAACACTTCAAAACCTAATAGCAACTTACTCTTACACTTACTTGGGTATAAATAAACACTATAGAGTCAGATGGTTAAAATTTGAATACTTGGTATATTTTGGAAATCTAAGATATATATTCTTGGTCTTTCAAGCTCCAGTGTATACAGTTAAACTGTCCACGTGACATGGTAAGAGAAATTTTACAGATCTAATATTAGTCCTGTATCCTTTACGAATATCATCATTCTTGGATGACCACAACTGACTGGTTGGGACTCTGGGTTCTACATAATAATGTAGATTAATAAAATAACTAAATAGAAAAAGAAAAAAAATCACATACGGTAGAACAGGGCTAGATTTGTAGGGATACTGTTACATGCTTGTTCCCATTGATTTTGTGTATTCCAATGAAATCCAGAGAGTTTGCTCTGTATCTGACTTGTGAAAGGTACTGTTTCAAATTGCTCCCTTTGGGGCCTCCTGTATTCGTCACCTCTTTGAAATCCATTGACAGCTGAGTTAACACAAATGCCTAATCTAAGAGTCAGAGTGTGACACAGATACCAGCTAAGGAGAGAATCTGCTGATCAGAACCTCTGTAATTATTAAGAAAACATGAATTACCTGCTAGAATTTAGAATAAATCTGAGGTAACTGTAAGAAAAATGGATCATTTATTTTAAAATATAGTATACAATACAATGAGCATTGAATCATCACTTCTGAAAACATAACTGCATTGTAATGTTCAGGTGTTTTCTGAAGAATTTTTTCTTCATTCTTACAAGATTAATTTTTTGCATTATTAAACCARTACATAGTGCCCTGTAGGTAAATATCCTCTGGCCAAACTGCTATGGATAAATTGACTTGATCAATTGTTTCTCCTCATCTGCTTCCTCCATGCTTCATGTGCACAAAGTTTATTTGCACCATCTCTTTTGTACCATACTTTTTTTTGTGCTTTTAATTCACAGATTGCTTTGGGCAAGGTTCCTATTCTTTGTCTGGCACACTTGGATGATTGTGCACTTTTTAGAAGTTGCATCACTGATTTTTCCTCTTTTCCCATCTCTTATCAGCATTKTAAATATGCCCATTATCTACCTGAATATCTGTATTTTACAGTCTCAGTGTCTTTTTTTTCCCCCTACCTGAAAATACTATTTTTCTATTTCATTTCTATTGATGGCTCAATTAAAGTTCCTAACAGTGTTTCTATTTCACACTGCTTGGTGGCTCTAAGTCTTCCCATTCAAAGCTTCTTACTTCTCAAGTGAGAAGTGTGCTTTTAAAAAAGAGTGATCATCCATTCAATTATAACCTTATTGAAATATTTACCAGTAGATTATTTTAGAGCTTGTCCCCACTGAACTGAAGTCATTGACTTTTAGCAGAACAGAGCAGATTGTTACTAAAAAGCGAAATACTAATTTCAATAYAGAGGAGTTTATTTAGGATGTGACAGCTCTACAAAACTGTTTATACCATGCATGGAACTGAACTGATGAAACTGAAAATCTGTAACAGTTCAACTCCACCAGATTCTTTTTGCCAGTACCCTAAAATGGTATTAGAGCTAGGTGGCTAAATTATTGACATTCTCAAAAACCTTACAGGCTTTGGTCCATTTCTGTTCACTGTCTTAGAAGTGTAGGTAAGTGAGTCCACAAAAACAATGTTTCAGACTATAAGATTAATATCAGGTTTTATTATAGTTTTCAAATCCTATTCTAATTCATCATTCATTTATAAAGATGGCATGAGGAACACTAGAGTTGCAAGATGACCAAAAATCTAAAATCCTTTTTAAAGTTTAAAGTAAATGATATCAAAATTTTAGAAGACAATGAATCAACAGTTTATTAACTAATCTTTTTTTTTTTAAACTGATTTGGTCTAAAATTTGGCAGAAACACATGAGAAGCCCTGAGAGTTTAAAGTTTCTGGCTGATCTCTAAATCTAAAACAGCTGAGCAGATTTAAATATTTTGTGTAAACAAATTTGCATCCAGGCTGCTAATCTGCATGCCAGCTTTCAGCTTGACATTTTCTGAAATGATGGAAAAATGCTAAGCCCTTAATACTAACTAGAGTTCATAATGGAAATGCTGACAGACCCTTAATTACCTGTATTGTGATTCTGCTGAGAGCTTCTTTATCTGTCTAATCTTTCACAATGCAGTTAAATATATAAATTCTCGAAAGGAGGAAAAAAGGAAATTTAGGTTGGAAATGCTGAACTGTAGCAATGCTATATTTTCTTCCAGACATYCACTTATGGATGCAGCAGTGACAAAAAAATTATTTGAAGAAAAATRTAGTGTTATCTGTGGAAATGTAAAAGCAGCCAGTGATGCTTAAAAGTTTAACTTAACCTCATTTTTTCAATCTTTTTGAGTCACCTTTCTGGTTAAGTATGACTAAACAGATACAATCAAYCATTTTTAATATGACAATGAGATATTATCATACAAGAAATTTCTTATTGATTTGACATGGCAAAAAAATCACAACCAACAAAAATTACAGAAATTATCATTTCAATGCCTTAATACTGTGTACCTGTGCTAAAATCTTCTGCACTGAATGGAGGAGGAAATAGATGATGATATGAGAGAGAGGTCATTGTTTGGACTATAATTTACAAACTCTGTAATATAGAAACTCCACTATCTGCCAGCTTTAGAATAGAGTCTTTAAGATTCTCTGAATGAGCTTTTTTCCAATGTCTTTTTCATTCCCCCCATGAAAATCTTCCCCAGTTTGTCCAGGCTATAACCACGTGAAAAGCTAAACAGCGTTTGCTCTGCAGAGATTGCTTAGGATGGATGATTCAGACATACCAGCCTTGCCCCGGYTCCACACAATCTCTGTGCACCAGCCAGGGCACACAGCTGTGCCTCTAGAACAGCTTTCACACATGACAGTAGCCCTTCAAGGAAACAGAATGTCCTCCAGCATTTTTTGCCTTTATGGTTTGCTGTAAGAATGAAATCTATTTCTCCAAGGTTCCCACAGCAAGGACCAACAAAGCTGAAAGAAAATATCCTGAGTGAAAAAATAAGAAATATACCCCTCTGCTACATTCTTTCCAGTCTACTGCCTTCTCCAAAAAGAGACCTGGAATTTTAAGTTTTGCTTACGAAGCAACTACTTCAGTTCCAAGATCAGCTATTTGCCCATCTCTCTATCTTCTTTAACATCACTCTGCCTTTCTTGAGATAAGGAAATTAGAATTCCAGACAGTTGTCAAGATAGGGGTACATCATTGTTTYGTGTAGGGGATAAGTTTAATTTTGTCTTACTCTCTTTGTCTTACTTTTCCTGATTGTGGAAGTGCCAGGGAACACGAAGTCGATAATTTCAGAGAAATTTCAGTGATGTGTTTGAGGTCAAAACTCTGAGTTCCAAGTTCAGCATCATGCAGGTATCATTTAGTTATATTTTCCTATATGCATATTAATCTCTAAAACTTGCCTACTTATGCATTTGCCCACCCATTGATTTTGTGAGGACATTCTGGAGTACCTGGACATTGGTACTTCATTTGATTACCCAAAAGATCTTAAAAACATCTCCAGTTTTGCAAATTTCCSTGCATACTCCTTACTCTGTTGAGGTTGGAGACGTGAAGGAAAACAGATCCCATCACTAATCACGAAGCTTAAACCACCGCAACACTAATCATAGGGCAACCCCACTTTTGATTCATCATCTAAGCAAGTGGTCATTAAGCCCTACTCTGTGTCTTATATTTTAACAATCTTTAAGTTCATAAAAGGATGTTTCCATCTGTCCTGTGGTAAATTATTTTAAACAGCTTTTGGTGGCAAGTCTTGTCAAAAGATTTTTGCATGTTGACGGTGACTAAACTTGAAAAGATTTGTTTTTCTGATTAATGGATCTATACCCAGAATTCCCTTTTTCTGTATGACTTTAGTCAAAGACTCAAAACCACTGGAGAAGAGCTGCCTGTATATGTTGTCTTCTCTGCTATGCAGAAGAACCATAAATATTTTCTAAATCAGAGCACTTTTCATAGTACTTTTGAGGTACGATAAGACTTTTTAGTACTTTAATAGCAGACTTAAAAATACATTACTGGAGTTGCAGGAAATGGTGCTATTTCTGTTGGAAGCACTTTCTAGAATTTGAACTAAACTACTATTCCAAGCAAAATGTTAGAGACACTGAGCTCTTGCAGTTGCCATGTTTCAGATGAGATGTTGCTGGCATGTCTGGTCCTGAAAGATTGCATGGTATTTTTCGCAGAAGATTGTTATTACCCTTCATCTGCTGGCTGAATTCCAATTTGGATAATTACAGTCTGCTATCTAAATTCTCTAAGCAGAGTGTGTTAAATAACCTTCTACACTTCCTTTTCTAATCTTCTGAGGGGCATTTCTGAGAATTATTAAATAATAGATCTATTTAATCTAAAAGACAGCTGCTTCTAAATGCTAGGGGAAAGTAACTGTTTTAGAAGGTGTGTTGACTACTCAGTGCTCAGTGATAAATTACAGAGTGGCATTGGTGTTGTTTGCCGCATCGGAAGAACTCCTTAGCATTGTCCAAAAAACCATAATGAAACTACCTCCTTAACAAGATTGCTGCAATTTAATTAAGAGTTCATGGAAACATTTTAGAGAAACAATACAATATGATCTTCCAAGATAAGGAGTATGAGCCTGAAGAAATCTACATAGAAAGTTTYGGAAAAGTTACAAGATATTGAAGGTTTAAATAAAGATTTCTTATTCAAGATGAAGGATAAATACACACAACTGTATTACACAGGAGAATATAGAAAAGTGCAAAGCTGTGCAAAGCTTTGAACTTCCTTAGATAAAAAAAAAATCAAAGAGAAAAAATGGGTCAGTTGGACCAGTCATGAAGTCAAGTCTCAGATTTGCAATAAATGGATGAAAAGGAAATATTTCAGATGTAGTTGAGTAGAACATTTTGCTAAGTACATACCAGTTCAGTTGTTTGTTTCAATGTGAGAAGAGAATAGAAGGCAAGGGTAGGGCAGGGCAGGGCAGGGGAAGGGGAAGGGGAAGGGGAAGGGGAAGGGGAAGGAGGAGAAGAAAGGAAAGGAAAGGAAAGGAAAGGAAAGGAAAGGAAAGGAAAGGAAAGGAAAGGAAAGGAAAGGAAAGGAAAGGAAAGGAAAGGAA